>JAOTOL010000856.1:0-148163 GCA_034440575.1 Imbricaverruca yamaguchii | reverse complement strand
TCGGCAGGCGCTACGCCGTCACCGTCGGGTCGGCAGGCGCTGCGCCGTCACCGTCTCGTCTCGGCAGGGGCTGCGCCGTCACCGTCGGGTCGGCAGGCGCTGCGCCGTCACCGTCTCGTCTCGGCAGGCGCTGCGTCGTCACCGTCGGGTCGGCAGGCGCTGCGCCGTCACCGTCGAGGGTGGGGATGGAAAAACCGCCTTGTACTGGATGTTCGGCACCCGGAGCGGTATCCTCTGCAGGAAATTATCCACTCATATTTTCTCAATAAGATTGAGTGAGTTATTTGAAAAATGACACACAGTTCATTTCTGTTTGATAAGCATCCCCGAAAGTGACCAAATGTCTCAAAAACAAGTAATTAATGTCAGAAACAGACGCAAAAATAACGTATTCCCTATCTGGAATTGCCATAATTTTCGTCTCCAAATCCAGGATTACAATACACAAACCCTGGTGTTGGCCGCCTCGTGACGCGACGGCGCTGTGCCGGGCGCAGTTGGCCGCCTCGTGACGCGACGGCGCTGTGTCGGGCGCAGTTGGCCGCCTCGTGACGCGACGGCGCTGTGTCGGGCGCAGTCGGCCGCCAGCAGGCGCGTATGACCGCAGCTGACATTATCTCCCGCGGCGAGCGGTGATCAGCTGACGGGATCGCGCGCAGCGGGCGGCCGTCAGCCGCGTCAGTGGGGGGGGGGCGTCAGCGGTCCGCTACCGGCCTGATTTACCGCACCGGCCAGTGTGCAGGTCTACTACTGCACTGAGGACCCTCATACAGTGAGAACCCTCCTGCAGGTCCACTACTACACTGAGGACCCTCCTGCACTGAGGACCCTCCTGCAGCTTCACTCGCACAGGACCCACCTCCTGCAGGTCCACTACTCACTGAGGACCCACCTCCTGCACGGTCCACTACTGCACTGAGGCCCACCCCTGCAGGTCCACTACTGCACTGAGGACCCACCTCCTGCAGGTCCACTACTGCACTGAGGACCCCTCCTGCAGTCCATACTCCTGAGGACCCCTCCTGCAGGTCCACTACTGCACTGAGGACCCTCCTGCACTGACCTCTGCAGGCCCTTGCCCTCTGCACTCCTCCAGAGGAATACGACCCTCCTGCAGGCCCTTTGCTCCAGAGGAATAGACTAGTGTTCATATGGTGGGCGCAACATAGCCGAAGCAGCTGAGCGCTTATGAATCCCACTTCCACACAAATGCTGAGATTGCTCGCTCACGAAAAACCAGGCGGAAAATATCGGAACATTAACGAATGCCATAATGAGCTAAAATGCGACCTTATAAGCGGGGAATGGTCTGATTTCGGAACTTCTATAGTGCACCCGTTATCTTACACGAGCAAGTCTCTCGCCCGCCGGTCCCATATCGGTGGCTTTGTTTTGCCACCGAGCATCACGATTACCAGCTCACCATTCCTCGATAAAACATAATTTGTCGCCTGAGTCTCCAACGCCAGCTACCACGATGCCGACAACATAGACCTTGGCGTCACTCCTCCGGTGAATGAAGCGGAATATGAGGATTTTGAGAGCCGGGGCGACATGCATCATTCACCAGGCAGTCTCGGGGCCGTCCGGGATGCGTCTAACTAACGCGTGCCTCCGCTCTTGATGGTCTACGGCCGATCAAAGTCATCAACGGCTGGGCGCCTGGCGGTATTCCTCCGCCGTCGATATCCCGCTGCTGGCCGTACAGACCTGCGGATCACTCCAGGTGCCCGCGGTCAACAGAGCCATCAGCTTGCATGAGCTGCTGATCGATGGTTCGGCTCCGGGATTATCATGTAAATATTTGATGGGACATAAATAGAAGAGGCACGTCGGGGTGATTGAGACATGGCTGTGTGTGCTCGAGTGTTCCGGCGTGTCCCTCTGCGGTCACGGAGTAGCCTGGCGAAGGTCCTCTGTGACCGCAGAGTAGCCTGCCGAAGGTCCTCTGTGACCGCAGAGGAACCTGGCGAAGGTCCTCTGTGACCGCAGAGTAGCCTGGCGAAGGTCCTCTGTGACAGCAGAGGAACCTGGTGAAGGTCCTCTGTGACCGCAGAGTAGCCTGGCGAAAATCCTCTGTGACCGCAGAGGAACCTGGCGAAGGTCCTCTGTGACCGCAGAGTAGCCTGGCAAAGGTCCTCTGTGACCGCAGAGGAACCTGGCGAAGGTCCTCTGTGACCGCAGAGTAGCCTGGCGAAGGTCCTCTGCGGTCACGGAGTAGCCTGGCGAAGGTCCTCTGTGACCGCAGAGTAGCCTGGCGAAGGTCCTCTGCGGTCACGGAGTAGCCTGGCGAAGGTCCTCTGTGACCGCAGACTAGCCTGGCGAAGGTCCTCTGTGACCGCAGAGTAGCCTGGCGAAGGTCCTCTGTGACCGCAGAGTAGCCTGGCGAAGGTCCTCTGTGACCGCAGACGAACCTGGCGAAGGTCCTCTGTGACCTCAGATTAGCCTGGGGAAGGTCCTCTGGGACCTAAGATTAGCCTGGCGAAGGTCCTCTATGACCTCAGATTAGCCTGGCGAAGGTCCTCTGTGACCGCAGAGGAACCTGGCGAAGGTCCTCTGTGACCGCAGAGGAACCTGGTGAAGGTCCTCTGTGACCGCAGAGGAACCTGGTGAAGGTCCTCTGTGACCGCAGAGTACCTAAGAAGGTCCTCTATGACCAGATAGCTGGCGAAGGTCCTCTGTGACCGCAGAGGAACCTGGCGAAGGTCCTCTGTGACCGCAGAGGAACCTGGCGAAGGTCCTCTGTGACCGCAGAGGAACCTGGCGAAGGTCCTCTGTGACCGCAGAGTAGCCTGGCGAAGGTCCTCTGTGACCGCAGAGTAGCCTGGCGAAGGTCCTCTGTGACCGCAGAGTAGCCTGGCGAAGGTCCTCTGTGACCGCAGAGGAACCTAGCCTGAACCTGGCGAAGGTCCTCTGTGACCGCAGAGGAACCTGGCGAAGGTCCTCTGTGACCGCAGAGTAGCCTGGCGAAGGTCCTCTGTGACCGCAGAGTAGCCTGGCGAAGGTCCTCTGTGACCGCAGAGGAACCTGGCGAAGGTCCTCTGTGACCGCAGAGGAACCTGGCGAAGGTCCTCTGTGACCGCAGAGGAACCTGGCGAAGGTCCTCTGTGACCGCAGACGAACCTGGCGAAGGTCCTCTGTGACCGCAGAGGAACCTGGTGAAGGTCCTCTGTGACCGCAGAGGAACCTGGCGAAGGTCCTCTGTGACCGCAGAGGAACCTGGCGAAGGTCCTCTGTGACCGCAGAGGAACCTGGCGAAGGTCCTCTGTGACCGCAGAGGAACCTGGCGAAGGTCCTCTGTGACCGCAGAGTAGCCTGGCGAAGATCTGCAGCAGTCTCGCCGTCAAGCAGAACACGTCCCGTGTCCGCTGCTTACAGCTAAGCGTCGCACGAACTAAGCGTCGCACGAACTAAGCGTCGCACGAACTAAGCGTCGCACGAACTAAGCGTCGCACGAACTAAGCGTCGCACGAACTAAGCGTCGCACGAAAACGAAAGAGATGTCATCGGAAATCGCTCGACGAGTAGGGTCCGGATCCACCCACAAAAAATTCCCCCAAAAGTGACGTCACCAGGGGCTAGATTTTCACGACTTTTCACGACTTACATTATGTTTTTGGCTCTGGGGAGTTCATTTTGGGGATATATGAAAAAAAGAAAATATTTGGAATGAGAAAAGGACAGCGAAAACGACCAGAGCCATACAATTGTGTTGCCCCCCCCCACTCCCCCATTTTGTTTTAATTTCAAAATTTTGGGTTTTCGAGTTTTCTTTCATTTTCCTTTTCCAATGCGTAAAGCAGACAAAGAAACGTTGTTCGAAGTCGACTTTCCCTCATAAAGATGTTTACTTTAGCCAGAATCTTCTATTTGAACTGCAATTGGCAAATATGCACAAATTTATATGTAGTCAACAACGGGAAAAAAAAAAAATTCCACTCGTACGTTTTATTGCATCCCTAAAGATAAGCAAACGCTGAAATTTCCATTAAAATATCTGTATCCGTTAATGTGTGACGACTAGTTGAACTTTTTTGGAGGTGGCCTCACTTGACCTTGCCTAACTCGTTGACCCTAGATGACCTGATGTAAAAATTGTAAAACAGCATGCCAAATTGATGTTGGAAAAGGTATGCCAAATTTGGGCGCACTGCCGCGCGCCGTTCGTCCACTATCCGCGAAAAAAACTGAGGGAGGCGGTTAAGGACCCCCCCGAGACGGGACGGTTTAATATATCCGTACGACATCGAACGTCAATCCACTTTCCGTTTATCTCCGGTTTTAGTTCGACTTCCCTTTTAAATCCGCCAGCTGTTCCTCTGCAACAACTGGTGGATCCCAACAAACATCACACAAACTCTCTCAACTCAATTATTCGCAGCTTACTTTGAATGAAAGCCATCATCACTGTCGTTGTGGTCTAGTCTTGCTTGTTGCTACCACGCAATTACTCATGATGGAAAAATCTGCTCTGTGATAAACCGACTATTGCATTCCAGCTGCCAGGGTTTCTCGACGCATGATCCCTCCACTTGTAGGCTTTGCATGACGTCCACATGATAAATAGAATACCTCCCGGACAAGCGTGCAGCAAATAGAAAGGGCATCGTAGTTGAAACACCACGATTAATTTCACGAAGCACAGGTAGGGATAAATGAGAAATGAGCACCGTTGAGGTGAGCACACGCAACTACTGAGGATTACATCACCATTCCTTGATTTAATCTCCGACATATGTGCATCAGTATGGCGGTCCGTTCCGTGTGTGGGTGCCGGTACGAGTGTGTGTAGTGGTAGCTGCTGGCTACTGGAGTGGCAGTGTGTGGCCTTCAATACCCTGTTTCCATCTGTACCATGTCTGCACTGTTCTGATTTGCTTCGACACATTTTGTTGTCCGATCCTCTTTGACAATGTCTTGTATAGTAATCCCGACCAATGCAATCACATACTGACG
Source organism: Imbricaverruca yamaguchii (assembly GCA_034440575.1). NCBI lineage: Eukaryota > Metazoa > Arthropoda > Thecostraca > Neoverrucidae > Imbricaverruca > Imbricaverruca yamaguchii. Next base: position 143,207 of record JAOTOL010000856.1, on the reverse strand, counting down.
AATGTCTTACCCACAAACACTCACAAACACCCACAAACACTGCCGATGCACGCGCGCAGTCTGCTGTTGGACTCGCCGCGTCCTGCCGGCTAAACGAGCCGTGTTCAGCCTGAGCGAGCGATTCGGCGCTGTCGAGGTCTGGCCCAGTGGTCTGCTGCACCCCAATGGCCACACTCGGCTGTACCCACCAGTGGCCACACTCGGCTGCGCCCACCAGTGGCCACACCCGGCTGCGCCCACCAGTGGCCACACTCGGCTGCACCCACCAGTGGCCACACTCGGCTGCACCCACCAGTGGCCACACTCGGCTGCACCCACCAGTGGCCACACGCGGCTGCACCCACCAGTGGCCACACTCGGCTGTACCCACCAGTGGCCACACTCGGTTGCACCCACCAGTGGCCACACTCGGCTGTACCCACCAGTGACCACACACGGCTGCACCCACCAGTGGCCACACTCGGCTGTACCCACCAGTGGCCACACTCGGCTGTACCCACCAGTGGCCACACTCGGCTGCGCCCACCAGTGGCCACACTCGGCTGTACCCACCAGTGGCCACACTCTGCTGCACCCCCAATGTCCACACTCGGCTGCACCCACCAGTGGCCACACTCGGCTGCACCCACCAGTGGCCACACTCGGCTGTACCCACCAGTGGCCACACTCGGCTGTACCCACCAGTGGCCACACCCGGCTGTACCCACCAGTGGCCACACTCGGCTGTACCCACCAATGGCCACACTCGGCTGTACCCACCAGTGGCCACACTCGGCTGCACCCACCAGTGGCCACACTCGGCTGTACCCACCAGTGGCCACACTCGGCTGCGCCCACCAGTGGCCACACTCGGCTGTACTCACCAGTGGCCACACTCTGCTGCACCCCCAATGTCCACACTCGGCTGCACCCACCAGTGGCCACACTCGGCTGCACCCACCAGTGGCCACACTCGGCTGTACCCACCAGTGGCCACACTCGGCTGCGCCCACCAGTGGCCACACTCGGCTGTACCCACCAGTGGCCACACTCTGCTGCACCCCCAATGTCCACACTCGGCTGCACCCACCAGTGGCCACACTCGGCTGCACCCACCAGTGGCCACACTCGGCTGTACCCACCAGTGGCCACACTCGGCTGTACCCACCAGTGGCCACACCCGGCTGTACCCACCAGTGGCCACACTCGGCTGTGCCCACCAATGGCCACACTCGGCTGTACCCACCAGTGGCCACACTCGGCTGCACCCACCAGTGGCCACACTACACCCACCAGTGGCCACACTCGGCTGCACCCACCAGTGGCCACACTCGGCTGTACCCACCAGTGGCCACACTCGGCTGCACCCACCAGTGGTCACACTCGGCTGCACCCACCAGTGGCCACACCCGGCTGTACTCACCAGTGGCCACACTCGGCTGCACCCACCAGTGGCCACACTCGGCTGTACCCACCAGTGGCCACACTCGGCTGCACCCACCAGTGGCCACACTCGGCTGCACCCACCAGTGGCCACACCCGGCTGTACCCACCAATGGCCACACTCGGCTGTACCCACCAGTGGCCACACTCGGCTGCACCCACCAGTGGCCACACTCGGCTGTACCTACCAGTGGCCACACTCGGCTGTACCCACCAGTGGCCACACTCGGCTGTACCCACCAGTGGCCACACTCGGCTGTACCCACCAATGGCCACACTCGGCTGTACCCACCAGTGGCCACACTCGGCTGCACCCACCAGTGGCCACACTACACCCACCAGTGGACACACTCGGCTGCACCCACCAGTGGCCACACCCGGCTGTACCCACCAGTGGCCACACTCGGCTGTACCCACCAGTGGCCACACTCGGCTGTACCCACCAGTGGCCACACTCGGCTGCACCCACCAGTGGCCACACTCGGCTGCACCCACCAGTGGCCACACTCGGCTGTACCCACCAGTGACCACACTCGGCTGTACCCACCAGTGGCCACACTCGGCTGTACCCACCAGTGGCCACACTCGGCTGCACCCACCAGTGGTCACACTCGGCTGTACCCACCAGTGGCCACACTCGGCAGACAGCAGCTGAGGTGGCGGGTGCGGCTGCACACCGTGTCGCTGTAGATTGTGATAGTTTGTTTCGCCTCATTGTGCGGCGTCGTGTGGCTGACCGGAGGCCGGCCAGGAGTGTAACGGGGCCGTGACGGGGCAGACGGACGGGTCACGCGTCCGGCCCCTGAGGCCGTGACGGGCGGATATACAGACGGACGGGTCACGAGTCCGGCCCCTGAGGCCGTGACGGGACGGACGGGTCACGAGTCCGGCCCCTGAGGCTGTGACGGGCGGATATACAGACGGACGGGTCACGAGTCCGGCCCTGGAGGCCGTGACAGGCGGATATACAGACGGACGGGTCACGAGTCCGGCCCTGGAGGCCGTGACAGGCGGATATACAGACGGACGGGTCACGAGTCCGGCCCCTGAGGCTGTGACGGGCGGATATACAGACGGACGGGTCACGAGTCCGGCCCTGGAGGCCGTGACAGGCGGATATACAGACGGACGGGTCACGAGTCCGGCCCCTGAGGCTGTGACGGGCGGATATACAGACGGACGGGTCACGAGTCCGACCCTGGAGGCCGTGACAGGCGGATATACAGACGGACGGGTCACGAGTCCGGCCCTGGAGGCCGTGACAGGCGGATATACAGACGGACGGGTCACGAGTCCGGCCCCTGAGGCTGTGACGGGCGGATATACAGACGGACGGGTCACGAGTCCGGCCCTGGAGGCCGTGACAGGCGGATATACAGACGGACGGGTCACGAGTCCGGCCCCTGAGGCCGTGACAGGCGGATATACAGACGGACGGGTCACGAGTCCGGCCCCTGAGGCTGTGACGGGCGGATATACAGACGGACGGGTCACGAGTCCGGCCCTGGAGGCCGTGACAGGCGGATATACAGACGGACGGGTCACGAGTCCGGCCCCTTGAGGCTGTGACGGGCGGATATACAGACGGACGGGTCACGAGTCCGACCCTGGAGGCCGTGACAGGCGGATATACAGACGGACGGGTCACGAGTCCGGCCCTTGAGGCCGTGACAGGCGGATATACAGACGGACGGGTCACGAGTCCGGGCCCAATGCTGTGACAGCACTCTCGAGAGGCTAATAATATACATGTAGAAGCATCGCTTCTAATTTACGGTCTTGGTAACTCTCGCAGCGGCTGGGAGGAAATGACAGCCTTCCAGAAGCTTGTCCCTGCTGTCCCCATTAAAATTCCCGGATCGGCTCCTGCCTGAAGGCAGCGCCAGGTGTCCCAACTCCCCCCCTCCGTAGCTGGTCCACCACATGGCCTGGCCCCTCTCCCGCCCGGTGCAGTTAACACTTCAGCCGCAGGTATGGCCTTCCGGCTGAGACTGCGGCTGAAACCTGACACGCTGTTCTTCGATGAAATATTTAGAGTATGTTCGGCCACCAACATCCAGGCATGTCCAGTCGCCATCGGGAGGATGGTGGGCACCAGGGCATAATCTGACACAAGTATGGGGACGGCTAGTAGTTGGGAGCACGGTGGTACTGCCGGAGGAACCTGCCAGCTTTTTTGACGTCACCTTATCACTTAAATAGCCACGTCTCAGCCATTGGCCTCTCGCTTATGACAATGCAAGTGCATGCATGTCACGTGTGCATCCTCGAAGCTAAATATTTCCGACATGTGACGACCATAATGCATTATTTAACTCGGTGTGCAGTACTGTACATTGTATTCATACATTGATAGATAGCATGACAGTGGTTATACATAGAGACATAGAGATACACATAGGGATGGGATGAATGGAGGGAGTGAGAGAGAGAGAACGGGAGAGATAGAGGGAGAGAGAGAGATTAAGAGAGAGAAATAGAGATAGAGAAATATATAGAGATAGAGGTAGCGTCAGTGAGAGTGAGGGAGATAGTGTTAGTATCAGTAGGCGTATGTGAGAAATAGAGGAAGAGAGTGTGTTAGCAGATTCCCATAACCTCTTTTTGCTTTTTTTTGCTCAATGCTCCTTTGTCCACTATATGTAGTTTACCTTCAAGCTCCACGAAACACAACATGCAACACACCTTAACATTTGCCATGGTTTCATCTTTACATGCCTTAATTCTTAATCCTCCTTCGAGAGCTCCCCACCCCTGTGTAAGGAATTATCCCAGTTTCCACATGTCATTGATTCGAGTCGGGCGTGCTGGAGAGCTAAGCGATCTGGTGCCACCTTGAGCCCAAATAATCAACGGTGCCGGACAATCGTCTGAGATTATGTGCCGTGGTCGTTGTGAGCGGCACTTTGCATCAGTGGTATCAGGGTGCCGGTGATGGTGCCGGTGATGGTGCCGGTGATGCTTGGTGGGCGGTGCAGCGTCTCCGGCCGACATTGGGTCACCACACCACGATAACACCAGCCTGTTATCTGCTGATTGGACTGGAACGAGAGGTCAGCCAGTGACCGGCCTGTCGGCGCGCGGCACGGAGCCGATCTGGGCTAACGACGCCATCGGCGCCTCTGCAGAAGCCAGCGGAACCGGCGGCCATTAGCGCGCCAGGTGTGTCGGCATTCCAGAGGCCGACCATGGGTGGGCTGACAGCACTCTGACCTGTCGGGGCACGGGCTCGGGTAACGGACTCATCCCACGGGTCGTGGGCTGTCTGTCCGCGGCCTGACCTGCCAGGTCACGGCCTGACCTGCCCTGCAACAAACTGACGCCCTGGTTCGAGCGGGAGTGTACATTGACAGCGGGGGTCTGCTGTTGCCTCACGGTTGCCTATGTATATGATTACCTCAGTCATGTTTAACTTCGCTCATACTCACCTTAGTCAGGCTTGCCTGACCTCGACGGTTATGAATAGAGTGTGGCCGTCCTACGTCATGCGTCCGTTTTAGCGTTTTGCATGACCTCCCTCATCTCTCGTTACAGTGGACGGTCGGTGGTCCTCATCTCCCGTTACAGTGGACGGTCGGTGGTCCCTCATCTCCTGTTACAGTGGACGGTCGGTGGTCCCTCATCTCCTGTTACAGTGGACGCCCGGTTGTTACAGTGGACGCCCGGTGGTCCCCCGTATGACCTCCCCATCTCCTGTTACAGTGGACGGTGGTCCCCCGTATGACCTCCCATCTCCTGTTACAGTGGACGGTGGTCCCCCGTATGACCTCCCCATCTCCTGTTACAGTGGACGGTGGTCCCCCGTATGACCTCCCCATCTCCTGCTACAGTGGGCAGTCGATGGTCGCCTGTATGACCTCCCCATCTCCTGTTACAGTGTACGGTCGGTGGTCCCCTGTATGACCTCCCCATCTCCTGTTGCAGTGGACGGTCGGTGGTCCCCTGTATGACCCCCCCATCTCCTGTTACAGTGTACGGTCGGTGGTCCCCTGTATGACCTCCCCATCTCCTGTTACAGTGGACAGTCGGTGGTCCCCTGTATGACCTCCCATCTCCTGTTACAGTGGACGGTCGGTGGTCTGTATGGCCTCCCCATCTTTTGTTACAGTGGACGGTCGGTGATCCCCTGTATGGCCTCCCCATCTCCTGTTACAGTGTACGGTCGGTGGTCCCCTGTATGACCTCCCCATCTCCTGTTACAGTGTACGGTCGGTGGTCCCCTGTATGACCTCCCCATCTCCTGTTACAGTGTACGGTCGGTGGTCCCCTGTATGGCCTCCCCATCTCCTGTTACAGTGGACGGTCGGTGGTCCCCTGTATGACCTCCCCATCTCCTGTTATAGTGGACGGTCGGTGGTCCCCTGTATGACCTCCCCATTTCCTGTTACAGTGGACGGTCGGTGGTCCCCTGTATGACCCCCCCCCATTTCCTGTTACAGTGGACGGTCGGTGGTCCCCTGTATGACCTCCCCATCTCCTGTTACAGTGTACGGTCGGTGGTCCCCTGTATGACCTCCCCATCTCCTGTTGCAGTGGACGGTCGGTGGTCCCCTGTATGACCTCCCCATCTCCTGTTACAGTGTACGGTCGGTGGTCCCCTGTATGACCTCCCCATCTCCTGTTACAGTGTACGGTCGGTGGTCCCCTGTATGACCTCCCCATCTCCTGTTGCAGTGGACGGTCGGTTGTCCCCTCTATGACCCCCCCCCATCTCCTGTTACAGTGTACGGTCGGTGGTCCCCTGTATGACCTCCCCATCTCCTGTTACAGTGGACAGTCGGTGGTCCCCTGTATGACCTCCCCCATCTCCTGTTACAGTGGACGGTCGGTGGTCCCCTGTATGACCTCCCCATCTCCTGTTACAGTGTACAGTCGGTGGTCCCCCTGTATGACCTCCCCATCTCCTGTTACAGTGTACGGTCGGTGGTCCCCTGTATGACCTCCCCATCTCCTGTTACAGTGTACAGTCGGTGGTCCCCCTGTATGACCTCCCCATCTCCTGTTACAGTGTACGGTCGGTGGTCCCCTGTATGGCCTCCCCATCTCCTGTTACAGTGTACAGTCGGTGGTCCCCCTGTATGACCTCCCCATCTCCTGTTACAGTGGACGGTCGGTGGTCCCCTGTATGGCCTCCCCATCTCCTGTTACAGTGGACAGTCGGTGGTCCCCCGTATGGCCTCCCCATCTCCTGTTACAGTGGACGGTCGGTGGTCTGTATGGCCTCCCCATCTTCTGTTACAGTGGACGGTCGGTGGTTCCCCTGTATGACCTCCCCATCTCCTGTTACAGTGGACGGTGGTCCCCTGTATGACCTCCCATCTCCTGTTACAGTGGACGGTCGGTGGTCTGTATGGCCTCCCCATCTTCTGTTACAGTGGACGGTCGGTGGTTCCCCGTTGACCTCCCATCCATCTCCTGTTACAGTGGACGGTCGGTGGTCCCCTGTATGGCCTCCCCATCTTCTGTTACAGTGGACGGTCGGTGGTTCCCCTGTATGACCTCCCCATCTCCTGTTACAGTGGACGGTAGTCCCCTGTATGACCTCCCATCTCCTGTTACAGTGGACGGTCGGTGGTCTGTATGGCCTCCCCATCTTCTGTTACAGTGGACGGTCGGTGGTTCCCCTGTATGACCTCCCCATCTCCTGTTACAGTGGACGGTCGGTGGTCCCCTGTATGGCCTCCCCATCTCCTGTTACCGTGGACGGTCGGTGGTCCCCTGTATGACCTCCCCATCTCCTGTTATAGTGGACGGTCGGTGGTCCCCTGTATGATCTCCCCATTTCCTGTTACAGTGGACGGTCGGTGGTCCCCTGTATGACCTCCCCATCTCCTGTTACAGTGTACGGTCGGTGGTCCCCTGTATGACCTCCCCATCTCCTGTTGCAGTGGACGGTCGGTGGTCCCCTGTATGACCCCCCCCATTTCCTGTTACAGTGGACGGTCGGTGGTCCCCTGTATGACCTCCCCATCTCCTGTTACAGTGTACGGTCGGTGGTCCCCGTAAACCCCCCTACAGTGGACGGGGTGGTCGTAGACCCCCACCCTACAGGGACGGGGGAGACCCACCCTACAGGGACGGGGCCGGCCCCCCCCCCGCCCCCCACACCCCCCCCACCACAGGCGGGGGCCCCGTAGACCTCCCATCTCCTGTTACAGTGGACGGTCGGTGGTCCCCTGTATGACCTCCCCATCTCCTGTTACAGTGGACGGTCGGTGGTCCCGATGACCTCCCATCCCGTACAGTGGACGGGGTGGTCGAGACCCCCATCTCCTGTTACAGTGGACGGTCGGTGGTCTGTATGGCCTCCCCATCTTTGTTACAGTGGACGGTCGGTGGTCCCCTGTATGGCCTCCCCATTCCTGTTACGTGGACGGTCGGTGGTCCCCTGTATGACCTCCCATCTCCTGTTACAGTGGACGGTCGGTGGTCCCCGTATGACCTCCCCATTTCCTGTTACAGTGGACGGTCGGTGGTCCCCTGTAGACCTCCCCCATCTCCTGTTACAGTGACGGTCGGTGGTCCCCTGAGACCTCCCCCATCTCCTGTTACAGTGGACGGTCGGTGGTCCCCTGTATGACCTCCCCATCTCCTGTTACAGTGGACGGTCGGTGGTCCCCTGTAGACCTCCCCATCTCCTGTTACAGTGGACGGTCGGTGGTCCCCGAGACCTCCCATCTCCTGTTACAGTGGACGGTCGGTGGTCCCCTGTATGACCTCCCCATCTCCTGTTACAGTGGACGGTCGGTGGTCCCCGAGCCCCCCATCTCCTGTTACAGTGACGGTCGGTGGTCCCCTGTATGACCTCCCCATCTCCTGTTACAGTGACGGTCGGTGGTCCCCTGTATGACCTCCCCATCTCCTGTTACAGTGACGGTCGGTGGTCCCCTGTGACCCCCCATCTCCTGTTACAGGACGGTCGGGGCCCGACCTCCCCCCGCCCCCCCCCCCATCTCCGTACAGTGGACGGTCGGTGGTCCCCGAGACCTCCCCCCATCTCCTGTTACAGTGGACGGTCGGTGGTCCCCTGTATGACCTCCCCATCTCCTGTACAGTGACGGTCGGTGGCCCCGACCCCCCCCCACACGGCCACCCCCACAGCGGGGCCCCCCCCCACGGCCACCCTCCGTACAGGACGGCGGGGTCCCCGAGACCCCCCACTCCGTACAGGCGGTCGGTGGTCCCCGACCTCCCCATCTCCGTGCAGTGGACGGTCGGTGGTCCCTGAGACCTCCCCATCCCGTACAGTGACGGTCGGTGGTCCCCGAGACCTCCCCACTCCGTACAGGACGGTCGGTGTCCCCGAACCCCCCACCCGTGCAGACGGCGGGCCCCACCCCCACCCGTACAGACGCGCCCCGAACCCCCCCCCACACGCCCCGCCCCCCACCCACAGACGGGCCCCAACCCCCCCCCGACAGGACAGCGGGGCCCCCGTAGACCCCCCATCTCCTTACAGTGACGGCGGTGTCCCCGAGACCCCCCATCTCCTGTACAGGACAGTCGGGCCCCGAGACCTCCCCACCCGTACAGTGACGGTCGGGGTCCCGAGGCCCCCCATCTCCTGTACAGACAGTCGGTGGTCCCCCGAGACCTCCCCACTCCGTACAGGACGGTCGGTGGTCCCCTGTATGGCCTCCCCATCTCCTGTTACAGTGGACAGTCGGGGTCCCCATGGCCTCCCCATCTCCTGTACAGTGGACGTCGGTGGTCTGTATGGCCTCCCCATCTTCTGTACAGTGGACGGTCGTGGTTCCCCCGAGACCTCCCCATCTCCTACAGGGACGGTGGTCCCCGAGACCTCCCCACTCCTGTTACAGTGGACGGTCGGTGGTCTGTATGGCCCCCCATCTTCTGTTACAGTGGACGGTCGGTGGTTCCCCTGTATGACCTCCCCATCTCCTGTTACAGTGGACGGTCGGTGGTCCCCTGTATGGCCTCCCCCATCTTCTGTTACAGTGGACGGTCGGTGGTCCCCTGTATGACCTCCCCATCTCCTGTTACAGTGGACGGTGGTCCCCTGTATGACCTCCCATCTCCTGTTACAGTGGACGGTCGGTGGTCTGTATGGCCTCCCCATCTTCTGTTACAGTGGACGGTCGGTGGTTCCCCTGTATGACCTCCCCCATCTCCTGTTACAGTGAACGGTCGGTGGTCCCCTGTATGGCCTCCCCATCTCCTGTTACCGTGGACGGTCGGTGGTCCCCTGTATGACCTCCCCATCTCCTGTTATAGTGGACGGTCGGTGGTCCCCTGTATGATCTCCCCATTTCCTGTTACAGTGGACGGTCGGTGGTCCCCTGTATGACCTCCCCATCTCCTGTTACAGTGTACGGTCGGTGGTCCCCTGTATGACCTCCCCATCTCCTGTTGCAGGGACGGCGGGGCCCCGAGACCCCCCCATTTCCTGTTACAGTGACGGTCGGTGGTCCCCTGAGACCTCCCCATCTCCTGTTACAGTGACGGTCGGTGGTCCCCGTATGACCTCCCCATCTCCTGTTACAGTGGACGGTCGGTGGTCCCCTGTATGACCCTCCCATCTCCTGTTACAGTGGACGGTCGGTGGTCCTGTATGACCTCCCATCTCCTGTTACAGTGGACGGTCGGTGGTCTGTATGGCCTCCCCATCTTTTGTTACAGTGGACGGTCGGTGGTCCCCTGTATGGCCTCCCCCATATCCTGTTACCGTGGACGGTCGGTCCCCTGTATGACCTCCCCATCTCCTGTTATAGTGGACGGTCGGTGGTCCCCTGTATGACCTCCCCCATTTCCTGTTACAGTGTACGGTCGGTGGTCCCCTGTATGACCCTCCCCCATCTCCTGTTACAGTGTACGGTCGGTGGTCCCCTGTATGACCTCCTCATCTCCTGTTACAGTGGACGGTCGGTGGTCCCCCGTATGACCTCAGCATCTCCTGTTACAGTGGACGGTCGGTGGTCCCCTGTATGACCTCCTCATCTCCTGTTACAGTGGACGGTCGGTGGTCCCCCGTATGACCTCCCCATCTCCTGTTGCAGTGGATGGTCGGTGGTCCCCCGTATGACCTCCCCCATCTCCTGTTATAGTGGACGGTCCGTGGTCCCCTGTATGACCTCCCCATCTCCTGTTACAGTGTACAGTCGATGGTCCCCTGTATGACCTCCCCATCTCCTGTTGCAGTGGACGGTCGGTGGTCCCCTGTATGACCTCCCCCATCTCCTGTTACAGTGTACGGTCGGTGGTCCCCTGTATGACCTCCCCATCTCCTGTTACAGTGGACGGTCGGTGGTCCCTGTATGACCTCCCCATCTCCTGTTACAGTGGACGGTCGGTGGTCCCCTGTATGACCTCCCCATCTCCTGTTACAGTGTACGGTCGGTGGTCCCCTGTATGACCTCCCCTATCTCCTGTTACAGTGGACGGTCGGTGGTCCCCTGTATGACCTCCCCCATCTCCTGTTACAGTGGACGGTCGATGGTCCCCGTGGTCCGCCTGGTCCGCCTGCACACCCCTCGGTGGTCCCTGTATGACCTCCCCATTTCCTGTTACAGTGGACGGTCCGTGGTCCCCTGTATGACCTCCCCATCTCCTGTTACAGTGGACAGTCGGTGGTCCCCTGTATGACCTCCCCCATCTCCTGTTACAGTGTACGGTCGGTGGTCCTCTGTATGACCTCCCCCATCTCCTGTTACAGTGGACGGTCGGTGGTCCCCCGTATGACCTCAGCATCTCCTGTTACAGTGTACGGTCGGTGGTCCCCTGTATGACCTCCCCCATCTCCTGTTACAGTGGACGGTCGGTGGTCCCCCTGGTCCGCCTGGTCCGCCTGCACACCCCTCTGTGGTCCCGGACAGAGGGTGCGCCAGCGGACGTGCGACAGTCCGCGACCTCTGAACGGCGGATCAGACTGTGTCGGTCCGACCCGGCAGACCGACAACTGCGACTCGTTCTGTCCACGTGAGTGCTCACTCTGTCCACATGACTGCTCACTCTGTCCACGTGAGTGCTCACTCTGTCCACGGGAGTACTCACTCTGTCCACAGTAGTGCCTACTCCGTGCACGGGATTACTCACTCTGCTCACGGAAGCATTCACTTACACGTGAACGGTTACCCACTCTGTATATGTGAGCACGCTCGCTGTTCAGAGTTTAGAAGAAGGCACTGAGAATGCTCGGGGCAATAAATAGAAATGTATCATACAGAAGTGAGGAAGTGATCAGGAAGCTTTACTGTGCATACGTCAGGCCACATTTGGAATACTGCATCCAAGCTTGGTCTCCTAGCTATGAAAAAGATTGTTGACTTTTAGAGAGAGAGTACAAAAGAGGGCTACAAAAATGGTTAACGGCATAGGCAACATGGCATATGGGGAAAGATTGAAAAAATTGAATATATTTTCACTTAGATATAGAAGGCTGAGAGGAGATCTCATCGAGGTCTTTAAATTTGTCCATGGTCTGGAGAGGGGATACCTTGGGGAAATGTATGAATTGAACAGAAATGATGCAATTAGAGGTCATAAATTCAAAATTAAAGTTAACCACAGCAGAACAAGGTTAAGGCAAACTTTCTTCACCAACAGGGTAGTTGAACACTGGAACCAGCTCCCAGAAAACATTGTCAGTAGCAGCACATTGAACATCTTTAAAGGCAGCATATACAATCATTATAAGAATAGAGGCCTTGCTTTTCAGTATTACAGGGACGGCTGATTGACATATTTGGTGGGCAACTGGTTCAGTGTACAGAGTGCAACCAAGAAGGGCCCTTGTGGCCCATAGTTGCACTAATCTTTTATGTCTTTATGTCTGTATGTCTTTACGTGAGCGCTCCGTCTGCCCAGGTGATGTTCCGTCGGCTGATGTAGCGCTTACTGTGTGATCGTGAGGCCTGAATGTTGCACTCGCCATTTACCCGCAGGCACGCTCGTCAGTTCTGTGTCATCGCTATCCTCATGTGTTGTTGGTTTTGTTTAATCTGCTGACGCTTCAGGATGTCGCCACAAATTGCTCTCTCGTTTACCCCCACCTTCCTGTGTGTTACCAGTGAGCTATGTCGTTAAACGTAGTCCTTGAGCATCATCCCGCTTACTTTCAAGTGTTCCTGTTGCGTTCGAACGTCAACGGGAGCATGCTGTGGAACGTCAACGGGAGCATGCTGTGGAACGTCAACGGGAGCATGCTGTGGCTGTCCTCGTAAGCCCTTGGTCAGAACTCCCCGGGGACGGCCGCCCTGCCGTCCCCGGGGAGTTCTGCGCCCTGCCGTCCCCGGGGAGTTCTGCGCCCTGCCGTCCCCGGGGAGGTCTGCGCCCTGCCGTCCCCGGGGAGGTCTGCGCCCTGCCGTCCCCGGGGAGTTCTGCGCCCTGCCGTCCCCGGGGAGTTCTGCGCCCTGCCGTCCCCGGGGAGTTCTGCGCCCTGCCGTCCCCGGGGAGTTCTGCGCCCTGCCGTCCCCGGGGAGGTTCTGCGCCCTTCCGTCCCCGGGTAGTTCTGCGCCCTGCCGTCCCCGGGGAGTTCTGCGCCCTGCCGTCCCCGGGGAGTTCTGTGCCCTGCCGTCCCCGGGGAGTTCTGCGCCCTGTCCCCGGGGAGTTCTGCGCCCTGCCGTCCCCGGGGAGTTCTGCGCCCTGCCGTCCCCGGGGAGTTCTGCGCCCTGCCGTCCCCGGGGAGTTCTGCGCCCTGCCGTCCCCGGGGAGTTCTGCGCCCTGCCGTCCCCGGGGAGTTCTGCGCCCTGCCGTCCCCGGGGAGTTCTGCGCCCTGCCGTCCCCGGGGAGGTCTGCGCCCTGCCGTCCCCGGGGGAGTTCTGCGCCCTGCCGTCCCCGGGGAGTTCTGCGCCCTGCCGTCCCCGGGGAGTTCTGCGCCCTGCCGTCCCCGGGGAGGTCTGCGCCCTTCCGTCCCCGGGGAGTTCTGCGCCCTGCCGTCCCCGGGGAGTTCTGCGCCCTGCCGTCCCCGGGGAGTTCTGTGCCCTTCCGTCCCCGGGGAGTTCTGCGCCCTGCCGTCCCCGGGGAGTTCTGCGCCCTTCCGTCCCCGGGGAGTTCTGCGCCCTGCCGTCCCCGGGGAGTTCTGCGCCCTGCCGTCCCCGGGGAGTTCTGCGCCCTGCCGTCCCCGGGGAGTTCTGCGCCCTGCCGTCCCCGGGGAGTTCTGCGCCCTGCCGTCCCCGGGGAGTTCTGCGCCCTGCCGTCCCCGGGGAGTTCTGCGCCCTGCCGTCCCCGGGGAGTTCTGCGCCCTGCCGTCCCCGGGGAGTTCTGCGCCCTGCCGTCCCCGGGGAGTTCTGCGCCCTGCCGTCCCCGGGGAGTTCTGCGCCCTGCCGTCCCCGGGGAGTTCTGCGCCCTGCCGTCCCCGGGGAGTTCTGCGCCCTGCCGTCCCCGGGGAGTTCTGCGCCCTGCCGTCCCCGGGGAGTTCTGCGCCCTGCCGTCCCCGGGGAGTTCTGCGCCCTGCCGTCCCCGGGGAGTTCTGCGCCCTGCCGTCCCCGGGGAGTTCTGCGCCCTGCCGTCCCCGGGGAGTTCTGTGCCCTTCCGTCCCCGGGGAGTTCTGTGCCCTTCCGTCCCCGGGGAGTTCTGCGCCCTGCCGTCCCCGGGGAGTTCTGCGCCCTGCCGTCCCCGGGGAGTTCTGCGCCCTGCCGTCCCCGGGGAGTTCTGCGCCCTTCCGTCCCCGGGGAGTTCTGCGCCCTGCCGTCCCCGGGGAGTTCTGCGCCCTGCCGTCCCCGGGGAGTTCTGCGCCCTGCCGTCCCCGGGGAGTTCTGCGCCCTTCCGTCCCCGGGGAGTTCTGCGCCCTGCCGTCCCCGGGGAGTTCTGCGCTCCCTCCGTCCCCGGGGAGTTCTGCGCCCTTCCGTCCCCGGGGAGTTCTGCGCCCTGCCGTCCCCGGGGAGTTCTGCGCCCTGCCGTCCCCGGGGAGTTCTGCGCCCTGCCGTCCCCGGGGAGTTCTGCGCCCTGCCGTCCCCGGGGAGTTCTGCGCCCTGCCGTCCCCGGGGAGTTCTGCGCCCTGCCGTCCCCGGGGAGGTCTGCGCCCTGCCGTCCCCGGGGAGTTCTGCGCCCTGCCGTCCCCGGGGAGTTCTGCGCCCTTCCGTCCCCGGGGAGTTCTGCGCCCTGCCGTCCCCGGGGAGTTCTGCGCCCTGCCGTCCCCGGGGAGTTCTGCGCCCTGCCGTCCCCGGGGAGTTCTGCGCCCTTCCGTCCCCGGGGAGTTCTGCGCCCTGCCGTCCCCGGGGAGTTCTGCGCCCTTCCGTCCCCGGGGAGTTCTGCGCCCTGCCGTCCCCGGGGAGTTCTGCGCCCTGCCGTCCCCGGGGAGTTCTGCGCCCTGCCGTCCCCGGGGAGTTCTGCGCCCTGCCGTCCCCGGGTAGTTCTGCGCCCTGCCGTCCCCGGGGAGTTCTGCGCCCTTCCGTCCCCGGGGAGTTCTGCGCCCTGCCGTCCCCGGGGAGTTCTGCGCGTCCGAAGTGTCTCCTCTCTCTTCAGTTTAACCACTGTTAAATGTGCCGAGTCAAGTCTTACCACTGGGTCTCCACTGTGTCTCTGGAAGTGTTCGTCCGTATGGCAGGTTCTGTTGATTCTCACTCCCAATCGTGGAATCACTTGGATAGCATGGTATTGTGCGTTGCAAGGAAGTAATGGGAGCATAACGTTGGATGACTGAGGTCGTCAAGCACGTACCGGACTATGTTTGAGGTGTCAGTGTCAGTGTGTGCTGTTTTTGCGTAGCGGCTCATAGCTTTCACATGGCTATTACCAATTGTTCTTGTGTTCTGTTTTGTGTGTTTTTAAAGGAAAATTACCATGCTATCTGGAATGTAAACGACAGTACCTGTAAGCAGGTTGCGATTTATTCACTGCTTCTTCAGTACAAATTGCACCTTTCCATTTATTCATTGCCTCCTCAGCAGAAATCGCACCCGCACTCGCTAGGAGTCTCTGGAAAGTATTTCGTCGATTGGCTGAGCTGAAGCCTTATGTATATTCGGTATGTTAACCTTTGTGTGCATTCGTTGTGTGTATGTTTTGTGTCTGTTTGGTAAGTTTTCGTTTGTGATTTGTATCCGCGTTTACGCTGGTAGATAGGAAGACATCTTACTTCACTGTCAGCGTCATTCACCTGAAGGCGCACGTGCCTGGTTACAGGAGTCGCCTACGCTCGCATTACGGTTGTACATGCATCTTTCATGGCATCGTTTGTCATGGGAGGGGCGAGTAGCTTAGTGCCTGAAATTGCACAAAAACCAACTCACTCAAAATTCCATCTATTGCAACGTCAAGTAGCATTGTCACCTAAAATCCCAGTTCCACGTGGAGTCCGGATGAGTCATGGGCCTATTCTGTGCAGACGGCGATAAGAGGCTCAGGTACGACATGACATGATAACAACTTCACACGACTTCATAGCATCTTCAATAAAGTGGTGGCTGGGAAAGTGGGTGTTGCCGTACACTAATGCAGCCGGATACAGGGAGCCGTACTCGGGACAGGTAGGAGCTACATCGAAGCTCATAATTGGATGTTACTCATTATGGCATTCCCGGCTGTTTTGTTTAACATAAAAGTGCCATTTAAAAGCAAACGGGAAATTCTGCATACAATGGGATGGAGTTAAACCTGCCATCCTATGCACCAGTTAGCATACAATAGCTGGGAATTCCTATCATCCCCAGTGCAGCGGGATGTC
Source organism: Imbricaverruca yamaguchii (assembly GCA_034440575.1). Lineage (NCBI taxonomy): Eukaryota > Metazoa > Arthropoda > Thecostraca > Neoverrucidae > Imbricaverruca > Imbricaverruca yamaguchii. Next base: position 127,162 of record JAOTOL010000856.1, on the reverse strand, counting down.
ACCCCTAACCTCCCGCCGGCGCAGGATTTCCGCCTGGTGCGGCTCCGCAGGTCCACCTTTATAGCATAGGCGCCTCTGTCATGACAGCATCATCGGCCATCTGAGACAAACGAGCGAGAGCTTAATACTATGTGTGTGTGTGTGTGTGTGTGTGTGTGTGTGTGTGTGTGTGTGTGTGTGTGTGTGTGTGTGTGTGTGTGTGTGTGTGTGTGTGTGTGTGTGTGTGTGTGTGTGTGCGTGCGTGCGTGCGTGCGTGCGTGCGTGCGTGCGTGCGTGCGTGCGTGCGTGCGTGCGTCCGTGCGTGCGTGCGTGCGTGCGTGCGTGCGTGCGTGTTTGTGTTTATATGCATGTATGTTTGTACGCATGCATGTCCTCATACACTGTCCAGTATTTCTATATACGGTATCCACAGGCACGCTGCGTCCCCCGGGCCGTGAAGTGCTTCAGTATGGCCTCTGAGCGGCGTGTGTATCGTCGGCTGAGTCAGTGTGGCCTCTGAGCGGCGCGTGTGTCGTCGGCTGAGTCAGTGTGGCCTCTGAGCGGCGCGTGTATCGTCGGCTGAGTCAGTATGGCCTCTGAGCGGCGCGTGTATCGTCGGCTGAGTCAGTATGGCCTCTGAGCGGCGCGTGTATCGTCGGCTGAGTCAGTATGGCCTCTGAGCGGCGCGTGTATCGTCGGCTGAGTCAGTGTGGCCTCTGAGCGGCGCGTGTATCGTCGGCTGAGTCAGTATGGCCTCTGAGCGGCGCGTGTATCGTCGGCTGAGTCAGTATGGCCTCTGAGCGGCGCGTGTATCGTCGGCTGAGTCAGTATGGCCTCTGAGCGGCGCGTGTATCGTCGGCTGAGTCAGTGTGGCCTCTGAGCGGCGCGTGTATCGTCGGCTGAGTCAGTATGGCCTCTGAGCGGCGCGTGTATCGTCGGCTGAGTCAGTATGGCCTCTGAGCGGCGCGTGTATCGTCGGCTGAGTCAGTGTGGCCTCTGAGCGGCGCGTGTATCGTCGGCTGAGTCAGTGTCGTAGCTCGGCCGACACAGCCTTTGTCTGCGGCGGCCGCTGCGTCACGTGACCGCTGCGTCTGTGTCAGTGAGCCGGCCGGCCGGTCACGTGACCCAGTTAAATGTGCCGCACGCGTAATGGCGCGTAATGGCGCGGAAACCAGCCGCGCCGTCCGCCCTGCGGCCGTAAAGATCAATCGCTCAAAGCCGGGCCGGGCGAAACTCAGAGCTGGTCCGAAGCAGGCGGCTGCGGGAGCGTCACAGACGGATGAGCCCTGGTGGAAACACGACAGTCGGAAGCGTGCCGGAAATTGTCACGGGTTGGGTGTGGTTAGGTGTCGAGAAACCTGGTGGCGTACCAGACTTGGCGCCAGGGTTGGTTGGGTTCACAAATTGACCGGCCCAGAAACACACAATTTTGCAAAAGCGCCTTCGACGGGATATTTAACGTTGAGAAGATTTCATTGCATCAATCGGAAGTGTGTTTGGGCCCTCCAACAGCAATATTTCACGTGTCTCTCTATGCTTATCGTTACTTCACCGGATGTTAATACCGGAGAACACGATGACTAACCATTATAACGGAGGTACCGCTACGGTATGTTCACCAACGTTTGTCGCGGTCGAAAATCTTGCAAGCTAATTAGCTAAACACATGCAGTATCGGTATACAGCGATACTAGTGCTGAAAACGTTAACTGAATATACCAGGTAAATAGATGTCTGCATTTTTATCTGGCTGGGGAAAGTAAGCTGTGGGGTGCCGGATATGTATATATATAAAATTCAATATATATATATATATATATATATATATATATATATATATATATATATATATTGAATTAGGTCATACATCTCACACAGTTCTTTGAGGCGTGGTTCTTAGTGGGATTATGACGTCACCCGTCTGTTACAGCCGTGGTCGTGGTGTGACGTCACACCCGTCTGTTGCAGCCGTGGTCGTGGTGTGACGTCACCCGTATGTTACAGCCGTGATCGTGGTGTGACGTCACCCGTCTGTTACAGTCGTGGTCGTGGTGTGACGTCACACCCGTCTGTTACAGCCGTGGCCGGCGGCTGGACCCCGTACGGCGGCTGGTCGGGGTGTGACGTCACCTGTCGCCAGTACCGCCGCCGGTCGTGTTCGGCGCCGACCCCGGCCCACGGCGGCCGGCCCTGTCTTGGGCCGGACCGAGTGTCCCGCAACTGTTCCGAGGAAGAGTGTGCAGGTCAGTACCGACGGCCGTTGGGGGCTTTAGTGTACTAATTCGGCCGGGGTGGACGTGTGTGCAGGGGACAGTTGTGAAGCACCGACCACGAGTTCTTTCGATGGTTGGAGGTTTTAGTGTACTAATTTGACCGGAGCAGTCGTCTCGCAACTGCTCTGGGGCAGAGTGCGCAGGCTAGTTCTGTCCGCGATCGGAGATTTTCGTATGCGAATTCGTCTTTGACTTCACGTGGATGAATATGAATCGCAATCGCTTGATTGCTATCCTGCACTTACTTATTCCTAATGGCATCCAGCCAGGCATCGTGGAGCCCAAAGCTGCAGTTGGGAACATGTAACTGCGAAATTTCGCTCGCTGTATCTGAGTCACGTCGGGGCCGAAATCTCCCGACACTGGAAGTGTCTATTACTACAACAAACACATCACCGGAGCCAGCGCCGGTATCTGACACATGACGGCCGACCGTTCGCCCGCCGTCACGTCACGTCACGTCACGTCACGTCACGTGATACCTGCCGGTGTCCGACGCTGTAAGCCCGTCCAGGCGACCACGACGCCTTTGGAGTCAGACACGTCCCGGGAGTAGCTGGTTCTTTCCAGGGACAGATATATGCAGCGAACCATCCGCCCTTCCCCTAGGTCCCGAAAGACCCCCCCCCTACATCCCATGGAGATGCAGCGCTCCTCCAAGATGCCCGAGTGTTCCATAATTTGTTTAGTCGAGGGCGCCCCCTGGGTGAAAGGTCATCACTCTGGGAAGCCGGAGTCCCGTGCTGAACGATTTTTTTCAGCCGAAGGTACGCTCTTTAGGGACTCACGGCGTCCCCTCAAAATTACGCCACCCACCTTTGCGAAATCCTGGGCATGTCAGTGGCTCTTTCTACCCATGGCTGTTCTGAAGCGTGTCATAGGGCATTGTGGGTGTCGCACTGTGTATGTCGCACTGTGTGTGTCGCACTGCATGTGTCGCGCTGTGTGTGTCGCGCTGAGTATGTCGCACCTGGTGTGTCGCACTATATATGTCTCACTGTATGTCGTACCGGGTGTGTCGTATTGTATGTGTTGCATTGTGTGTGTCGCATGTGTGTCGCACTGTGTGTGTCGCACTGTGTGTGTCGCATTGTGTGTGCGCGCTGTGTGTGTCGCACTGTGTGTGTCGCACTGTGTGTGTCGCGCTGTGTGTGTCGCACTGTGTGTGCCGCACTGTGTGTGTCGCTGTGTGTGTCGCACTGTGTGTGTCGCGCTGTGTGTGTCGCACTGTGTGTGCCGCACTGTGTGTGATCGGGTTCTATTTCTAGCTGCTGTGTTCTGCAGGGCTGTGGATGTGTCGCACTGTGTGTGGCCGCGCTGCTGATGCGAGTGGAGATGATAGGATAGGTAGCCGAGGGATGTCACTACTACCTCGTGCTATCTATGGCTATGTCAAGTACGCCGCGTACAAACAAAAAAAAACGTTCGCAAAATTAGTTCAAGGTGTTTGCTTCCATTTTGTGGTGTGTTTTTTGTTTTGTGTTTTTTGGGGGGGTTTTTGTGTGGGGGGGGGGGGGGGGGGGGGGGGTGGTTGGGGGGGGGGGGGGTTTTTTTTTTTTTTTTTTTTTTTTTTTTGGGGGGGGGGGGGGGAAGGGGGGGGGGGGGGGGGGAAAAAGGGGGGGGGGTGGGGGGGGGGGGGGGGTGGGGGGAGGGGGGGGGGGGGTTTCCTACTCCCTGGTTTTTTTTTGGTTTTTAGGGCAAAAACTAAAATTCATATTTGCTTGATGTTGTGTTCTTTTGGTATCGTATCATTTTATATTTGCATTACGAACTGTATGTCGTATAATCGGTATTTTAGATACCTCGACATTAGGAACGGCACCACGAAGTAGTACTCTGACGCTCTGAGCAGGGAAACATGGCCACCGAATTATAATTTAGCGTTCTTAGCTAACTTCATGGCGCCAACGCCAAAAGCTTCCTCAGGGCACACGCGGTCGCCCCGCCAGTCACTTCAACTTCTACCAGCGGTCAAACACCGAGGTCTCATCTCTCGGTGGATTTGTGGTCACTAGAATACTTCTGGGAATCCATCAGTCCGGAATCACTTAAATATAGCTCCGCTAGCGTTTGCAAGGGCATGCAACGTTAATCAATAAGTGTGGTACGCCACCTATTTTGATGAGCTCTGGAGGTGATGACGTTGAGCTAAGCACTTTGTGTCGTCGCATTGCCAATGCCTCGCATTCAGACTTCGCTACCCGCCGGGGATTTCGCCCTCACCGCGACAATTCAGCTCGAAAGAATCTTCAATGTCCTACATGTCATGTGTCGTGCAATAACTCAAGGTGCATGTACTTTCTTGTCTTGTAAGTGATGTACAATATTAACAGTGGCAATATTAACAGCAAAGGCGCGGGAACCGTGAAGCAGAGGGAGCAGTGACCTCTGCCATTTTGTATTGAGGTATTGCAGGGAGTTCTATGTCAGTCATCGACGTACATAACAATTTGCAGTCGTTCCGACGTGTACTTTGTGGAGAACAAAATGAACACGGAACCTAATATCGAACCATGCAATGAAAAGAGTACGGGGCCTAATGTCGAGCCTTGCACTGCTCCGTGTGTGATCGGTAGGTCGGAACAGTCTTGATGTAGACTGAGTGCGCTCTTGAAATGAGGCTGAGAACCACCGGCTGTCCATTCCATACCAGCCCAGCTGTTACAGCAGGTCGCTGTGCTCCACACTATCAAAAGCTTTAGATGCATCAACTGCCAAGCGTGTTGTCATTGTACCGCTGTCAATGCTATCGTGTCACGCGTCACCATAGGTGCAGCCCAAGCGATGTGGGGGCGGAGGCTTGGGTCACCCTTAGCAACCAAAAATACGCTGGATGAAACGAGAACATTTGATATTTTCAGCATGCGAATCCCTAAAATTGTCCGCGATATCGCGCCCCGAAACCTTTCTCTGTTTCATTACACTCCTCCCCCACCCCCTGATGAAAATCCTGTGAGTCATGCTATCTAGTAGCGTTGTCCTTGTTTGTAAGCGCGGAACTCTTGCTGAGCGTGAACCAAACATGGCGTCTCGGCACGTCCTGTCCCTTCTGTCTGTCCCTCAACCTGTAATCCTGCCATCCCTGTCCGCTATACCATAATCGGAAGAATATCAATCCTTGTATGCACTTCCTTCGGTGTGTTCCGCTGTCATTGGTACATAATAGCCAAGCAATTGCTGTATGCTGTGAATTGAATTGCTTTATTGTTGTAGATTAAATATAAAATTGCGTTGGTGGGGAGTCCCGTCATTTAGTCAGACCCAACACCCCTGTCCCGACCGCGAATAGAACCTTGCTCGTGTGAATGGTATGGCTCCCACCGATGGGAATCCGATAAATGTTGACCTTTGATCACCTTAGAAAGCCGTTCGCTAACGCTACTGCAGGGAGTGTGGCCACCGGACCATTCCGTGTAGTCTTTCCCGCCAGCGTGTGTGTGGGACAGGCGGGTGCCACGCTGCGGGCCGTTTCCCGCCAGTGTGTGTGGGACAGGCGGGTACCACGTTGTGGGCCGTTTCCCGCCAACGTGTGTGGGACAGGCGGGTCGCTGTGGGCCGTTTCCCGCCAGCGTGTGTGTGGGACAGGCGGGTGCCACGCTGCGGGTCGTTTCCCGCCAGTGTGTGTGGGACAGGCGGGTCGCTGCGGGCCGTTTCCCGCCAGCGTGTGTGGGACAGGCGGGTGCCACGCTGCGGGCCGTTTCCCGCCAGTGTGTGTGGGACAGGCGGGTCGCTGCGGGCCGTTTCCCGCCAGCGTGTGTGTGGGACAGGCGGGTGCCACGCTGCGGGCCGTTTCCCGCCAGCGTGTGTGTGGGACAGGCGGGTGCCACGCTGCGGGCCGTTTCCCGCCAGCGTGTGTGGGACAGGCGGGTCGTTGTGGGCCGTTTCCCGCCAGCGTGTGTGGGACAGGCGGGTCGTTGTGGGCCGTTTCCCGCCAGCGTGTGTGGACAGGCGGGTCGTTGTGGGCCGTTTCCCGCCAGCGTGTGTGGGACAGGCGGGTCGTTGTGGGCCGTTTCCCGCCAGCGTGTGTGGGACAGGCGGGTCGTTGTGGGCCGTTTCCCGCCAGCGTGTGTGGGACAGGCGGGTCGTTGTGGGCCGTTTCCCGCCAGCGTGTGTGGGACAGGCGGGTCGTTGTGGGCCGTTTCCCGCCAGCGTGTGTTTGGACAGGCGGGTCGTTGTGGGCCGTTTCCCGCCAGCCAGCGTGTGTGTTGGACAGGCGGGTCGTTGTGGGCCGTTTCCCGCCAGCATGTGTGGGACAGGCGGGTCGTTGTGGGCCGTTTCCGGCCAGCGTGTGTGGGACAGGCGGGTCGTTGTGGGCCGTTTCCCGCCAGCGTGTGTGGGACAGGCGGGTCGTTGTGGGCCGTTTCCCGCCAGCGTGTGTGGGACAGGCGGGTCGTTGTGGGCCGTTTCCCGCCAGCGTGTGTGGGACAGGCGGGTCGTTGTGGGCCGTTTCCCGCCAGCGTGTGTGGGACAGGCGGGTCGTTGTGGGCCGTTTCCCGCCAGCGTGTGTGGGACAGGCGGGTCGTTGTGGGCCGTTTCCCGCCAGCGTGTGTGGGACAGGCGGGTCGTTGTGGGCCGTTTCCCGCCAGCGTGTGTGTGGGACAGGCGGGTCGTTGTGGGCCGTTTCCCGCCAGCGTGTGTGTGGGACAGGCGGGTCGTTGTGGGCCGTTTCCCGCCAGCGTGTGAGGCGGGTGGGCCGTTTCCGCCAGCGTGTGTGGACAGGCGGGTCGCTGGGGCCGTTTCCCGCCAGCGTGTGGGACAGGCGGGTCGTTGTGGGCCGTTTCCGCCAGCGTGTGGGACAGGCGGGTCGTTGGGGCCGCGCCAGCGTGTGTGGGACAGGCGGGTCGTTGTGGGCCGTTTCCAGCCAGCGTGTGACAGGCGGGTCGTTGGGGCCGCCGCCAGCGTGCGTGTGGGACAGGCGGGTCGTTGTGGGCCGTTCTCCCGCCAGCGTGTGTGGACAGGCGGGTCGTTGTGGGCCGTTTCCCGCCAGCGTGTGTGGGACAGGCGGGTCGTTGTGGGCCGTTTCCCGCCAGCGTGTGTGGGACAGGCGGGTCGTTGTGGGCCGTTTCCCGCCAGCGTGTGGGCAGGCGGGTCGTTGTGGGCCCCGCCAGCGTGTGTGGGACAGGCGGGTCGCCTGCGGGCCGTTTCCCGCCAGCGTGTGTGGGACAGGCGGGTCGTTGCGGGCCGTTTCCCGCCAGCGTGTGTGGGACAGGCGGGTCGTTGTGGGCCGTTTCCCGCCAGCGTGTGTGTGGACAGGCGGGTCGTTGTGGGCCGTTTCCCGCCAGCGTGTGTGGACAGGCGGGTCGTTGTGGGCCGTTTCCCGCCAGCGTGTGTGGGACAGGCGGGTCGTTGTGGGCCGTTTCCCGCCAGCGTGTGTGGGACAGGCGGGTCGTTGTGGGCCGTTTCCCGCCAGCGTGTATGGGACAGGCGGGTCGTTGTGGGCCGTTTCCCGCCAGCGTGTGTGTGTGACAGGCGGGTCGTTGTGGGCCGTTTCCCGCCAGCGTGTGTGTGGGACAGGCGGGTCGTTGTGGGCCGTTTCCCGCCAGCGTGTGTGTGGGACAGGCGGGTCGTTGTGGGCCGTTTCCCGCCAGCGTGTGTGGGACAGGCGGGTCGTTGTGGGCCGTTTCCCGCCAGCGTGTGTGGGACAGGCGGGTCGTTGTGGGTCGCGCAGCCGGCGCGGGTGGCCCGGCAGGTGGGACAGGAATTCCTCACCACCGCGGGACAATGGCAGTCTTCTCGTGTTGCTACATGGCCTTTGAGTGGAAGGTGATCAAACTCGGTCTGGATCTCACCAACCCCAAAATCATTATCAGCCGTGTTCCGAACCGTAATCACTAATGTAGAGTGAAACATGTCCGTGGGTGGACACAATCATTATTACACTGAATGTGTTTAGTGAGTTTGTGCGATGTATGTTAGCCATCATCGATCCCGGCTGAGTCAGAGGTGCCGCGAGGATCCCTCCCTGCCCACAGACGTGCAGATGTAGGCCCGCTGGCAAATTTCGCCTCCCCCGGCGGCGGGTATCTCCGGGCAGGAAGTGCCCACGCTCGGCTGGGTCCATTCCGCCGCTGCCACTGCTGTGGGGGAATGCGGCGTCGGCGCTTTTGGCGGGAGTGAGTTGGCATGGGGAGAGGGAAGGGGAGGGGAGGCCGCCGGGGATGACTAATTGCCGTGGGTTGGGATGTCGTGGTGTGTGTGTACTTAGGCCGAGCGTTATCGTGAGCGTGATTGGAGAGATGATGGTGGGACCGCCTGGAGGTAAGCGCGGGGAAGTCGATTACTGCACGCCCGCCGCGCTACGTCGGCGAAGGCGATCACGAGCCGCGACAAGGCTCGACTCAGTCTGAAACACGTGAATTCCGTCAGTTAATGGGATTGTCCGTTGACGATCGGACAAATAAATGCAGATTCAGCGTTCTTGGCGGAGGATCTAGCGTATACCTGAACAGACGATTTAGACAACGCTATCGCATGGCAATCGTTACCGGAGCAATAATTGGTAAACTAATAGCTAAGCTCATTAGAAGGTAGCAGAGCAATATACCTACAGCAGACCAGCAGCAACGATGAAGTGAGGCTTGAATACAGATACGTAGCGTCGTCCCGTGCGAGAGAGCGGTTTCAGACGGACACTTGTCCTGCCGCCTCGTCCAGCCTCGGCCCTGGACTGCCAGCTGCAGGAATCACACAAGTAGGCTTCGTAATGAAGAACGAGAGTACCCATCATTATATCAGACCACATCCATTACGGAACCTGCAAAACGATTCCTCAGCAATTATGTCCGCAGTCCAGACAAGTTGAAAACGAGCTCTAATATTGGTAGATGGCCTGTAATCAGCACCCGACACCACCGAGTACACGACCACGGAATTTTCATGAGTAAATCGTGCGTTAGCTGTTGCAGGTAGCACCGTCTCATTACACTTTTACTAGTAGTTCTGGTCCTAAGCCGTGTTTCTCTGTTCATTCTGCGTTTTGTTTTTGTTTGTTTTATGAGCCCGACTGTTTTATTGTGCGGGATATTCTGATGCAGTTTTGATCACGATTGCCGCGTTTGTATCAATTAAATATGGTGACTGATCCTTCGACTAATTGTCTCGACGAACCGCGTGCCCGATCGAAAGCCAAGAAGAAACATTTACAAGCCGTTTTATGTGAAATTTCTCCTATTATCGTGGCATAGAAAGACAACCTACAACCCCAGATAGCACACGCCAGCCCAGCCTTCCGAGTCCGGTGGAGCGCTTGGGCCTGCCGGAGCCGACCTTTGTCCTGCCAGAGCCGGCCATCCGCGGGCAATTGCCAGCTCCACGTCGAATGCCCGGCCGATGTCCATGATGGGCCGCGGGCCGGCGGCACCTCTGCGCAGGAGATAGCATCTCTCCGCCCGCTCGCCATTAGGTCCGCCGTTTGTTTCCGAGAAGATGGGTATCTGGCGAGAGAGCTGCCTGCCCGGGCGACACGATGTCGGCCGACCGGTGCCGCGCGCATAGGAATTAGGGGACACGAGGTGTAGGAATTAGGGGACACGAGGTGTTGTGAGTGGCCCACGCCAGGTGGAACGGTCGGTGTCGTACGCGTCCGGGCCCACTGAGACGTGAGCACATGTGGTGGGCGGCCGGGCGACCGATGACAGCTAAGAAAAAACACCACACTGTGCTCCGAATGGTTGGCATCACTGTACTAGCTAACCTATTGGACTTCATGGAAAAGTAGACGAATTGTGTGTTTATACTTTAGCAAAGCTTTTGCTAAAGTTCCACACAGGCATCTAATTGATGGACTAGAGCAGCATAGGATTAATGGAAGACTTTTAGGTTGGATTGAAGCATGGTTAAGTAGACGGAAGCAAAGGGTAGTGTTACATGAATGCAATTCTGAATGAATTATGTTTTGAGTGTAGTGCCACCGGGCTCTGTTCTAGGTCCACTTCTCTTTAGTATTTTTGGGAACAATAGTGAGGCAGGGCTGAGAGTTGAGTGATTAATCAAGTATGGGGGATTAATGGGTGATATGATTGAGATGTGCAAAATCGTTAAGGGGACTAGGCCAATTTGAACACTGTCCTTCTGTTTAGGGTGTCGCATAGTGGTCATCAATTCAGGTTAGACAAGTCAAGGTGTAGGACAGTCAAGCGCCAACAGGTCTTCAGTCAAATGGTGGTTGTTCAATTGAATAGGCTGCCCTGATGTGGGTAATCCATTACTAATTTATTTAAAATTAAGGCATGCAATTATTTAGGTTGAAAACAAACAATTGTTTTTCAATTGTTTTTTTCAAGTTGATTAGCTGTGGATGGGGTGAGATTTATGCTAGTTGGTGTGCACGGTAAACGACCCTTTTAACAGGCATGGATGGAGCTTGAAAAGTATTGGTAGGGCGTGATCAAGGTGTATATTACGCCGGGTCGAGTGAATAGGCCTAAGTAGGTAAGGTAGCTGCAGGTATTGATGTAGTAATAGTAGGTATTGATAGCTGTGAGGGATGTTGTTGGATAGTTGCTTTGGAATTTTGGATGTGGTATTGGTTAAGATGAGTGTCTTTTGTCTGGACTTATGGTATCTTCTCTTCACAGGCTTAATCTAGATGGCCCCTGTGGCTCTTTTTAGGTCTGGACATTTTATCAGTTCATGACCTTAACGCAATGTAGTAACGAGTTCCTTGGCTGCAAATTTTGTTACCAAATTTCATTCATGCTGCTCATATGCTTCCAATAATTATGGAACGCTTCGATCCATGCTTGACACATGCCCTGACGAGATGTAGGATTGATGCTGGTAGGATTAAGCGTTCAGATGACGTACGACCATAGCTGTGCTGGCGCCAGAAGCTTCTAAACCTGGCTTCCATACGCTGTCCTATGGTGTGCTAATGAATTTGGCCTAGCGGGTCATGAATTTGGCCAGGAGGAAGACTAGGTGTCAATAGGTTTTCACCGCGATGGCAGTTGACTACAAATGTACTTTTGTTTGACGTTGGATATCTCTGCACTCCAATTGATCCTTTCAGTGTAATTCAGCATCTTGAGGCCAAGTGGGTTCTGTACTGAGGTTTCTGCCCAGGAGGTGAACATGGATGAGGCCTTGAAGCGCTACGCTCAATTTCATTACAGTGATGCGTTGTCTGGCATATCCGGAGTATATATATACCCATGGAGGGGTATATCCGGAGCTACGACGAGCTGTTGCCATGGGCCGTTATCCCTCCAAACTGTGATGACGGAGAGGCCATCACGTATGTCCCTTGATGTCAGTCTCGGCTGAGAACGCCCCGGTCTCCGTTTATCTGCACGTAGCTGCGCAGTGATAAATTATTCGTAAAATAGGGTGGAATATACCACTTTCTGAACACTCAATCGACATCCTTCTGCAAGAAGTATCGACATCCTGCTCCTTGATACATGCTTATAAGGTCTTCATGTCTCCTTTCTGACAGTATCTCATTTATAAGAAGCATTATCTCATGTGCATTCTCTCAATAAGGAATGGTGGTACACGAATATTTCGTAATGAAATTTTAGATAAAGGAATTACCTGTGATGTGATATGGCATGCAATACCAGATTATATCATAGTTGTTATTCTCCCTATCCCGACTATAACTCTTCTTAAATTATTAATCTCAAAACAAATGATAAAGGTACCAGCATTTACGCCTACACCATTGGGTGAAATTTGAATCTGAAGACATCAAAAACATTTTAAAGGACACTAATTCCATGACAAATTTGACATCCTACTGTGCTCGTTTCGACATCTCACACCTAACGAAAAAAACAATATTTTATCCCTGTAGCTGCGTCTATGTCGTGATGTTATGTGATGTGCCGTGCCGTGCCGTGCCCTGCCGTGTCGTGTCGTGTCGTGTAGTGCCGTGTCGTGTCGTGTCGTGTCGTGTCGTGCCGTGTCGTGTCGTGTCGTGTCGTGTCGTGTCGTATCGTATCGTGCCGTGCCGTGCCGTGCCGTGCCGTGCCGTGCCGTGCCGTGCCGTGCCGTACTGTGCTGTGTTATGTGCTTCAGCTCCCCATGCTGTGGCCCACCCTGTGCGCGGGTCTGGCTGTGACATGCTGTGCTGTGTTGTGTTGTGTTGTGTTGTGTTTCATTGCACAATGCCCAGGTTCAGTGCCCAACGACCCTCCCGGACGTTGCCATATCCGTGGGTCTGGCTGTGCGGTGACGTGCTGTGTTTCAGCTCCTCATGCTGTGGCCTGCTCGGACGTTGTACGTGGGTCTGGCTGCGACGTGCTGTGCTGTGTTTCAGCTCCTCATGCCGTGGCCCGCTTGGACGTTGCCCTGTGCGTGGGTCTGGCTGTGACGTGCTGTGCTGTGCTGTGTTTCAGCTCCTCATGCTGTGGTCCGCTCGGACGTTGCCCCGTACGTGGGTCTGGCTGTGACGTGTTGTGCTGTGTTTCAGCTCCTCATGCTGTGGTCCGCTCGGACGTTGTACGTGGGTCTGGCTGTGCGGTGACGTGCTGCGCTGTGTTTCAGCTCCTCATGCTGTGGCCCGCTCTGACGTTGCCCTATACGTGGGTCTGGCTGTGGCGCTGCTCGTGTTCCCAATGATAGCGCTGCTGGCGCTCAAGCTGTACCGGCGCAAGGGCCGTGGACAGAGCATGTATGGCCTCACGGAGAGAGGTAGGTGACACAAACAAAGGCAGCCAAGGCCGCTAACGGAAAGAGGTAGGTGAAAAACCAAGGGCCGTGGACAGAGCATGTATGGCCTCACGGAGAGAGGTAGGTGACAGCCCAAGGGCCGTGGACAGAGCATGTATGGCCTCACGGAGAGAGGTGACAGCCCAAGGGCCGTGGACAGAGCATGTATGGCCTCACGGAGAGAGGTAGGTGACAGCCCAAGGGCCGTGGACAGAGCATGTATGGCCTCACGGAGAGAGGTAGGTGACAACCCAAGGGCCGTGGACAGAGCATGTATGGTCTCACGGAGAGAGGTAGGTGACAGCCCAAGGGCCATGGACAGAGCATGTATGGCCTCACGGAGAGAGGTAGGTGACAGCCCAAGGGCCACGGACAGAGCATGTATGGCCTCACGGAGAGAGGTAGGTGACAACCCAAGGGCCGTGGACAGAGCATGTATGGTCTCACGGAGAGAGGTAGGTGACAGCCCAAGGGCCGTGGACAGAGCATGTATGGCCTCACGGAGAGAGGTAGGTGACAACCCAAGGGCCGTGGACAGAGCATGTATGGCCTCACGGAGAGAGGTAGGTGACAGCCCAAGGGCCGTGGACAGAGCATGTATGGTCTCACGGAGAGAGGTAGGTGATGACACAAAGGCCAAAGACAGAGCATGTATTTCCTCTTGGAGACAGGTAGGTGACAACCCAGGGATTGTTGACAGAAGAGACGAAGTCTTCACTGATAAATTCCGTCGCATTACGGTTGTTTGAGTGACGTCGGAACTTGATTTCAATTTTCCCCGTAGTGTTTTTCTGCATAAGGTAGTAATTCATCGAAATCTACCGACCGACAGATCACGAAGCTCGCTACTATGACAACAACAAAAAACAGCTGGGGTATGCGCCCGACCTGACATCTAGCGTGGCGATCATGAACCCGACCTCGGCCAGTCTGTGTCAAGACTATGCCTACGGAGATCCCAACAGCAACAAAACCGGTGAGTCGGGACACGTCGGGTTACAATACCAAAAAATTATATTGAATATCTAGTTATATGCCATACCCTTGCAAGCACGCCTGCCATGCGGTGTGTATTTAATTTTAAAGTTGGTGAATAAATGACGGCGGCAAGCTTTCCCGGTACGCCATTCCAGAACTGAATGTTGCGGGTACAGTCATTAGGTTATCATTACCGATTGAATTGTTATCATCATATTGGGATATAGATATCATGATTATATTACCGAGCCGGAGCAGTGTTGCTAATGTAATATTCTTGTGTGCAGCTAATTGACTGAAGGGCAAATTTGGAGACCGGACAGATTGGTACGTTAATCTTTTCCGCCTTTTTAGGAGAACGTTTCTGGACTACGTGGCCGCTTTCTCGGCGGTAAAGGTGGAAATTGTGTCTGCTGGACCTCCAACAACCTTCATCCTCGAGGCTTAAATCGAGACTTGATGCTTCTCACTCAGCATTGCCAGTGACGGTTTTGAGTAGCAGTGGCTGACTGGTCGAAATGAATTTTGGCACCCGTTCCTTCTATGCACGATCATGTATAACACTATAATAACGGCTTAACTATAACGGCGTAACACTAACTTTAGAAACAATTGGCGCTGTATCGGCAACACCAAAAGTACACACACTTCGCCTCGGTGGCCGGCGACCCCTCGATGGCTCATGTGCCGATCAGCGCGTGTGGTGACACACACTTCGCCTCGGTGGCCGGCGACCTCTCGATGGCTCATGTGCCGACCAGCGCGTGTGGTGACACACCTCCCCTCGGTGGCCGGCGACCCCTCGATGGCTCATGTGCCGACCAGCGCGTGTGGTGACACACCTCCCCTCGGTGGCCGGCGACCCCTCGATGGCCCGTGTGCCGACCAGCGCGTGTTGTGACACCACGTGACCCGACAGCGCTGCTCAACTCGCCGTCGGAGCACCACTACGACGAGCCGCACCTGTTCCTGGTGAACCACATGGACACGCCGCACCAGTCGGCCGGGGACAGCCAGCCGGTGGTGCCATCTGTGAGCTGGCGCGGCAACCACCAGCCTGAGCCGGCCGGCCAGCACGGCTCGCCCGACTCGCAGCCGCCCAGCTCGTCGTCCTACTGCAGCTCACGTGAGCGGCGCGATTGTTCCGTCACGGTCTGGCCGGCTGGTGTGTCGGCAGCTGGCGCTAGGCATTGGCCGCTGGGTGTTATTTGGCCTCGGCCCAGCTTCTTTACGTAGTCGTTCGTGATTAAGTGTTTATTGCGAAGTTCTAGGCTCCCTGAAATTCGATTCACTCGGATACTTTTTTTATTTGCTGACATTTTGCCATTACATGGTTTGCTACAATGTTTAATGGAGCTTGCTGGTTTGTTCCTCGCTAAGATGTGATACACCGCAAGAATCCACAAAGAGTGGTTTATGTTTTTATCTCTAAATGGTTATGTTCTTATGACGATTGAACGACATGACTTTAATGCCAGGCCTTTGCAGCGGTGTCTCGTCCCACTTCACTCTGCGACGCCGAGCAAGACTCGTGCAGACAGTCTCTGCTCTCCAACACACTGCCATCTGGTGTGAACCCAGACAACCTCAAGTTCGGCACAGGTAGGCGCGACATCTGTGGTGCACCCGCTAAACTGTCAGCTATGGTGGACGAAGAGTCTTTCACGAACGACAATTTCCTAGTTTCATATTATTTCGCCATCGATTTTAGTTAGGAAACCTGGCTATATGTCTCACAATATATGGTGTGAAACGTTAATATTAGCTGGCTTATTCTTCACGGATGGCATAAACCGACTCTTCTCCGAAGCTGCCAACGGTGATGTCTGATGTGCGGTTCTTGACGCCGTTGTGTCAACCCGTCCTCACACCTGCCACCTGTGTCATTATTGACGCCGTTATGCTAGCCTGATCTCACACATGTCACCTGTGTCATTATTGACGCCGTTATGCTAGCCTGACCTCACACCTGTCACCCGTGTCATTATTGACGCCGTTATGCTAGCCTGACCTCACACCTGTCACCTGTGTCATTATTGACGCCGTTATGCTAGCCTGACCTCACACCTGCCACCTGTGTCATTATTGACGCCGTTATGCTAGCCTGACCTCACACCTGCCACCTGTGTCATTATTTACGCCGTTATGCTAGCCTGACCTCACACCTGTCACCTGTGTCATTATTGACGCCGTTATGCTAGCCTGACCTCACACCTGTCACCCGTGTCATTATTGACGCCGTTATGCTAGCCTGACCTCACACCTGTCACCTGTGTCATTATTGACGCCGTTATGCTACCCTGACCTCACACCTGCCACCTGTGTCATTATTGACGCCGTTATGCTAGCCTGACCTCACACATGTTACCTGTGTCATTATTGACGCCGTTATGCTACCCTGACCTCACACCTGCCACCTGTGTCATTATTGACACCATTATGCTAACCTGACCTCACACATTACCTATGTCATTATTGACACTGTTGCGACAGCCTGCCCTCACACCTGTCACCTGTGTCAATATTGACACCATTATGCTAACCTGACCTCACACATTACCTATGTCATTATTGACACTGTTGCGACAGCCTGCCCTCACACCTGTCACCTGTGTCAATATTGACACCATTATGCTAGCCTGACTTCACGACGGTCCCCGTCCGCTCCCAGTGACCTCGGCCGGCGCCGTTCTGAGCCTGGTCGATGCCGGCGTGACCCTGATGGTGCCCGAGGGCGCTGTGGCCGCGGGACAGACGGAGGAGGTCTATTTAGCAGTCATGACTGACGCAAAGGACAGACCCCAATTGTCAGGTGAGTCACATCTCACAGACGGGTCGCAAATGTCAGGTGAGTCACATCTCACAGACAGACCCCAATTGTCAGGTGAGTCACATCTCACACACGGGTCGCAAATGTCAGGTGAGTCACATCTCACAGACAGACCCCAATTGTCAGGTGAGTCACATCTCACAGACAGACCCCAACTGTCAGGTGAGTCACATCTCACAGACGGGTCCAAACTGTCAGGTGAGTCACATCACTGAAAAACCTCAACTATCAGGTGAGTCACATCACGGACAGTCACCAACTGTCAGGTAAGTCACATCACAGGCGGACCCCAACTGTCAGGTAAGTCACATCACAGACGGACCCCAAATATCAGGTGAGTCACATCACGGACGGACCACAAATATCAGGTGTGTCACATCACAGGCGGACCCCAACTGTCAGGTAAGTCACATCACAGGCGGACCCCAACTGTCAGGTAAGTCACATCACAGGCGGACCCCAACTGTCAGGTGAGTCACATCACAGGCGGACCCCAACTGTCAGGTAAGTCACATCACAGGCGGACCCCAACTGTCAGGTGAGTCACATCACAGGCGGACCCAAACTGTCAGGTAAGTCACATCACAGGCGGACCCCAACTGTCAGGTGAGTCACATCACAGGCGGACCCCAACTGTCAGGTAAGTCACATCACAGGCGGACCCCAACTGTCAGGTGAGTCACATCATGAACAGACCCCAAATGCCAGGTAAGTCACAACACAGACAGACCTTGTGAGTGCCAGATGAGTCAGACTACGGACAGCAGTCCTCATTTGCCATGCAAATCACTTCACAGACATGCTACAGCTGGCAGGTAGGTTACCTCACAAGGAAACCACAACTATCAAGTATGTCACACCAAGTGTAAAAGCCGGCTTTTCTGTTAGGTGGCGTACTTGATATGACATGCCGGTGCATTGGAGCCAAGAGTTGAAGTAATGTATTTTCGGATCCTCCCGAGCAGGGTTTTTCAGCCTCCGTTACAGGTGCACCAATGTGCCGCACACACCATCGTCAAGATCATACACTCATAACACGGAAACACTAGCAATTTGAGCATACACGAAAATTAGAGCCTGGACATGCGCAGCATGACCGAAAGCCTCCGCCTGAAAACACTGTAGCCGCCTGAATTCCTCACCTCTGGAGGCAGATTGTTCCACATTCAGATTGTTTCCACATTCGGCTCTCGGTATGAAGGAGCGGCGCGCGAATTCTGTGCGGCATCGTGGTACCTGGAGCTCACCGTTAGCCGTGGCTCTGGTGCTCCGTTGCGACACAGTTGAGCGACAGTTAAGTTGCCCGTGAATGAGTTCTGAGCCAGTGAACTCGTTCATAATTTTGAAAACTGGGTGAGCATCTGCCTCGGATATGAAGTCGTCCTATTTCAGCCATCCCAGTTCTTTCGGCGTTGGCGACACATGATCCCGGTAGTGCAAGCCGGCGACAATCCCTGCACTAAAGTTTATGCATTTCTGAATGCGTCGTTTCTGGACCTTGCTACAACTTCCCAGACAGACACACAGTATCTTATGTGGGGGAACACGAGTGCCTCAATTAGCACCCGTCTCGTAATGCGATAAAACTTATGACGCAGTCTAGCGAGTCCAATGAGTATGCGGTTACACCGACGCACAACAGAAGATACATGCACATCCCAAGACAGGTGTGAGTCAATTTTCACACCAAGTAACTTCACAGACTTCGTGGGTACTATTTCCAACTGCCTCATACGAACAGAAGTTTAGACGATACAATCCAAGTAGTTCAATTCGATGAAATCCGATGAACTCTACAGGCTCTCCCGTGCAAAGCGACGATGAAGGACGTTACGAACCAAACCGGTCAATAAATCAATTGGCACTGCTTGTGATTCATCACGTAGCATGCAGTCGTGAATCGACTTGCTGTTTGACATCGCACTTCCTTATTTGCCTTTGATTTCCTTGTTAATGCTTTGCTTCGGTTTGTGGAGCTAGCGTCGACTTAATGGTGCAGTTTGAAGCCTTTCATCATTCCTTCATTGTCAGTTCAAGCAATTATTTTCCGCTTCCAATCTGGACTGTGATGGCCGCGAGTTTTGCGGGCATACTTACGAGTAAATGCGATTTAGCATGCGCATAGATACTTTCACCTCGAAAAGTGACTAATGTTGTAGCTCAGTGCAGATATCAAATGAGGTGATCCGACGCCACTCTGCCCCCCCCCCCCCCCCCCCCCCCCCACCCCCACCCCTCGTTGGTGGCACTGGTGGGAAGATCTCATCTGTCCTGACCTATGTACCAGGTCGTGTGGCGCTACTGTATCCGGTTGTGCTCGTGGCCCCGTATTCTGATCTGATCTCACCTGACCTCTGTCTTGACTTCTGTGATCTGATCATTAGACAGATCGCAGGACGCTATTGTCTTCGGTGGTGCTCTTTTTCCTCCCGGGCTCTGACCTGACCTGACCTGACCTGTCGTCAGATTGTGAGATGCTACTGCTTCCGGTGGTGGTGTTTGTGGCTCTCAGCGACCTGACCTGACCTGGTCTGACCCCTGTGCCAGATCACGAGACGCTGCTGTCTCCGGTGGTACTCGTGGGACCACCCGGTACTCAGTTTCTCAAGCCGATCGTCATCAGTTTTCACCACTGCGCCAATCTCAAGACGGCCTGGAATGTGTCTGTGTATGGCACCGAGAGTCAGCCAGATGAGCTGCCACACTGGGAGGTCAGTTGGTGACCTGGGGTCAGTGTGTTGCTGTATTTGGTTGTATGTGTCTGACCCAAATTCCTCAGAGTGTGCGTAATTTGACCTTGATGTTAACACATTGAGGTCAAATGTCACATTCCTAATGTTTATTTGTGACATGCTGTCCATATGAATTCAGACTAATGTGACCTGACCTCAATGTTCCCTGTGTAGTCCGTTTCACATGTGTCGGAGGTCATTGAGCGACCTGAACTCAGTGTGTGACCTGAGGTCAGTATGCTACCTGAGCTTGGTAAGTTGCCAGGAGTTGGGATGTTATCGGGTGGGAATTCTCACGTCGGATCAGTGCGCACTGTGTGCCGGTGTGTTCCGTGACGTCAGTGCTTGACTTGAGGTCATCGTGTCGTCTGACCTGGTCCCAGGTCGCAGTGTTACCGAAGGTCAGTTGACCGTCTCAGATCGAAGTGTACCTTAATACCTGTATATGATCTGTGAATAACACCGGGGTAGTAAATACATCCAATCCATACTCTGAGGTTCTCTTCACGTGATTCTGGCCCGTTGCGTGGGTGTGCTGTGACGGTGTCCTCTGGCTCCACAGAGCGTGGTGGTGCTCGGTGAGGAGACCATCAACACTCCGGTGTACACCCAGATGGACCAGAACAAGGTCCATATCATGACGGAGTGTCTGCAGCGGTTCGTCCTGGTCGGACAGCCAACCAGTAAAGGTAACCTCCCGGCGCACCGCTCGGTATCCCTGTGTGACGTATATTCAGAACGGCTTGGCAACAGCGCGACCACACTTTTACATTCTTTGATGCCCACGAAGTCTTCTAACTCTCTGATTCCCCGTACGTTGCGTAGGCATTCCCCATACGCATCATCATGCTGCTAGATATTTCCTCTTGCGTGATTTCCGTGGGCTACATTACTCAGAAAATTTGTTTGAAAAGCTTTGAGAAAACTTTTCAGAAAAGTTTCACTTCCGGTCACTGGTTCGCTTCGTTCCAGGTCCGGCCGTGAAGAACCTCAAGCTGGCGGCGTTCGGACCGCGGCTGGTGCAGGGCTCCACGGAGTACTGCATCCGCGTCTACGTCATCGAGGACACCAAAGCTGCCTTCGAGGTGGGTGACTTCATCAGGGTGCTACAACCGTCTCCAAAGTGAGAGACTTCGTCAATATCGCTGAGCTTCCCCCGAGGTCGGTACTCTCCGCACGGTGCTATACCTGCGTCCGAATGTGAGCCAATCAGTACATCACAGCTGCCGTCGATGTAGGTGATATCGGATGAGGTAGGTGACAGAGCGGCCCGGCTATCATTGAGTTGATCATTGCTGTTTCAGATAAGCTGTTGTAGACTTAAATATTTGTGGTACGAAAATAATTCGAATTAAGTTGAAAACTGGGAGCGACGCAGCCTGCATCTCAATTTGAAAAGATGAACAGTTCTCCACCCAAGCAGCGATGCTGTTATTCCGTTGATTTTTGTTGCAACAGTAAGAAGCTGTTCGCACGAGCAACGCTTACCTCCTACGCTGATTCGCTCCACGGTAACACTGATGTTGTTCACATCATCGCGGGCCACAGTCCCCGTTGATGATATCACTCCCATCTGACGCCATGTCTCCGCAGAGTGTTCTGCAACTGGAGAGGAAGCTCGGCGGCAGACTGCTGGACAAGCCCAAGACGATGCTGTTCCAGAGCGACGGCGCCAGTCTCTGCCTTGCGTTGGAAGATCTCAGTCTAGGCTGGAAATGTAAACCACAGGGAGATTACCAGGTGCGTTGGGCAATAAAGAGATGGACAATACTGGCTTACATGGGTATTATGGGGGAGATTATGAGGTAGGATGGCTGCGATGTTGGTAGAGCGAAGGTGCTCTCCGTTTTTCGTTATCTGCTGCTTCTCGTTTGCTTGGAACTGCTTTCTCACTGTTTAATTGATGAAAGTCCGCTAGATATCATGCTACAGATCGGCTGAACACGCTATATTTTCCGACTAAGAGGCTGATGGAATGAATTTAGACGTGCTTAATTCGTACTTGATATCCCATAAGCAGGAATGAGGTGAGGTTTTCAACAAGGGATGGGTGAACTGCGATGTTCAATATGGTGGAGCTTCCATCCACCCGAGCTTCCATCCACCCGAGTTGGGGCTTCCATCCACCCGAGTTGAATTCTTTCGGTCTGGCTCCTAACAGAGTTCTGAGCTTCAGGTCGCTTTGGGACTCTCCCGGATCCGTGTCCCTTATGCATATGGTGACAGTTGCAACTCACCTTTTTGTTGCGATATGTAGCGAACAGTATTCGTCGTCGTCGTCGTCGAACACTCAGTAGCGGGTTTTAGGATGAACGAAAGTGATGCACGCAAATGATCAAATCTGGTTGAAGTGCCCTGAAGTTAAAGCAAAATGATGCAAATTGTTTGCATCTACAGGAGATTCCGTTCCGGCACGTGTGGAGCAGCACGTGCCCGCTGCTGCACTGCTCCTTCAGTCTGGAGTACGTGGGCCACGTGGCGGCACGGGACGGCCTGTCGTTCTCGGCACGTGTCCAGGCGTGCCAGAAGGGTAGCCAGACGCGTCGACAGATGCTGCGCGTATCCTCCTCCGAGAGTAGTCAGGTGAGATTAGTCGCTTTTTGTTCGACAGTTTAGTCGTTCGGTAGTTGTGTCCTTCCTGTCCAAGTTCGGCCTGGTGTTTCTGCTACTCCAGGTTCTTCGGTGGTGTGTAAGGCGGCTCCTCCTCTTGCTTGGTTTCTGTTCTGTAGTGTATAGGGAGCTCATTTCTCTCTCTTCAACTGTCCAGGCCGGTATCATGAGATGGTCCTGCTGGTGGATGATGAGGTGATACTGATTTATCAAATCGTCACTTCTTTAAATCAGAAAGGGCACCGCTAGGTTTCCCATGTCATCATGGAGTAGTGGGGTTTTGTTGGTTGGAAAGTCCTACAGTAAAATTGGCTGGGGTGGAAATGACAGGGATATTAATCGGCCTGGATCGCACGCCAAGTATGAAGGAGTCTTCGCGTAGCAGGATCCAGAATTCGATCTTGATGTCTGTGTTTGTTGTGTTCCGTCTACTCACGTGAGAGAGTGGAAGGTGCGGCTGCGCTGGTCGGCTGACGCCACCCGTGCGCCACGTGACGGGTCGGCTGACGCCACCCGTGCGCCACGTGACGGGTCGGCTGACGCCACCTGTGCGCCACGTGACGGGTCGGCTGACGCCACCCGTGCGCCACGTGACGGGTCGGCTGACGCCACCCGTGCGCCACGTGACGGATCGACTGACGCCACCCGTGCGTCACGTGACGGGTCGGCTGACGCCACCCGTGCGCCACGTGACGGGTCGGCTGACGCCACCCGTGCGCCACGTGACGGGTCGGCTGACGCCACCCGTGCGCCACGTGACGGGTCGGCTGACGCCACCCGTGCGCCACGTGACGGGTCGGCTGACGCCACCTGTGCGCCACGTGACGGGTCGGCTGACGCCACCCGTGCGCCACGTGACGGGTCGGCTGACGCCACCCGTGCGCCACGTGACGGGTCGGCTGACGCCACCCGTGCGCCACGTGACGGGTCGGCTGACGCCACCCGTGCGTCACGTGACGGGTCGGCTGACGCCACCCGTGCGCCACGTGACGGGTCGGTTTCCGTGCTGCCGCTTCAGGTGTCGAGTCCGTCGTCGTGCCGCCCAGCTCCGTCGACAGTGTCGGCCAACACGTGCAGCTCGTCCTCGGGCTCGTCGGTCGTCACGCTGGACAGATCGTCCGGCAGGTACGCTGCAGTGCGCGCCACAAGGTAGCCGATCAATCCGCGCGCCCTGATCCACCACCGAGCCGCCACCGATCCGCCACCGAGCCGCCATCGATCCACCACCGAGCTGCCACCGATCCACCACCGATCCACCACCGATCCACCACCGATCCGCCACCGATCCACCACCACCGATCCACTACCGATCCACCGCTGATCCACCACCGATCCACCACCGATCCGCCACCGATCCACCACCGATCCACCAACGATCCGTCACTGATCCGCCACTGATCCACCACCGATCTACCACCGATCCACCACTGATCCACCACTGATCCACCACCGATCCGTCACCGATCCGCTACCGATCCCCCACCGAACCACTACCGATCCGTCACCGATCCGCCACCGATCCCCCACTGAACCACTACCGATCCGCCACCGATCCACCACCGATCCGTCTCCGATCTGCCACCGAACCACCACCGAACCACTACCGATCCGTCACCGATCCACCACCGACCCGTCACCGATCCGCCATCGTACCACCATCGATCCACCACCACCGATCCACCACCGATCCACCACAGATCCACCACCGATCCACCACCACCGATCCACCGCCACTGCCCGGGAATGGAACCCACCCAATGCTCATCTGTAGAGCAACTGCATAAGGTAGTTTCTGCAGGTACGCCGTCATAAATTCCCAGTGAGCGGTTTTCTCCAACTATTAATCATGTCGTGGAACCCTTGCTGCCTCTCTGTCGAAGTAAAAAGTGCGTGATTTAGTTGGTTCGATTTAAGGGCGCTTCGATGAAGAGTCGAGGAAGAAAAACCTCGCGTTCTTACACGTCTCGTTCACCTGCTTAAAGTTGTTACGCTTCGCCAACCATTCGGGTCGCTGGGTGGAAGAACGTAACGCTTTGCAGCTTTTTATGGTCACACTCCGAGACTTTAAATTAGGTGTACCACATTTCTAAACATGCGCATCATCGTCTCCAGCTGGCAGTGATGTGCTTCGTCTTGATGATCAGCCAGGTCACCGACTTTTCAGCTCCTCCAAATGTCGATGGCGGATTTA
Organism: Imbricaverruca yamaguchii; assembly: GCA_034440575.1. Lineage (NCBI taxonomy): Eukaryota > Metazoa > Arthropoda > Thecostraca > Neoverrucidae > Imbricaverruca > Imbricaverruca yamaguchii. The sequence goes on along the minus strand of JAOTOL010000856.1, from coordinate 102,916 downwards.
GTCGTAATGGTTAGCTGCGCGATCAACTTCCCAGATCCGGAATGTACCTAATGTCACAATAGTTGTACGTTGTTTGATGTGCTTCATGTAGCAAGAGATCATGCTGCTATGCACTATCGGTGTATATCATCCACAGGCTATCTGCTGATACGAGAACCAAATTATGCCAGTGCCTGAACCAACCCAACTCCAGAGGGAACGACTGGAGGATGCTGGCGCAGATGATGCAAGTCAACAGGTGAGGCTGCTGTTCATCTTGTGTATCTGAAGTCTTAGTGGAGCTTGTTCAGCAATATCTGTGTGGGTTGCCTTCAATGCCTTGGGAATGCAGAGTAAGGTGTCAGCGTGGAAGTTGTATATTATCGCCATTGTATCCATCGCCAAACAACCAAACCACTCCATGTTCTTCTTAAAACCACTCCATAGCCAGCTACCAGCGTGTCTTCTATGACGTGGCTCTCGCTTTGCTGACAGGTACATCAACTATTTCGCGACCAAACAATCTCCCACGGACTCGATCCTGGACCTGTGGGAAGCCCGACATCCGGAGCCTTCTGCCGCCACCGAGCTGCTCAACATGCTCAGGATCATGGGGAGAGACGACGCCGCACAGATTGTCGAGCTGCAGATCGGACCGCGACTGTAGCGCGGCGATTGGCGGGTTTTCAGACCGCGAGCGATCTGATTGGCCAGACCTCCGGTGGCGAGCGATCTGATTGGCCAGACCTCCGGTGGCGAACGATCTGATTGACCGGACCCAGGCCATGCGCGCTCTGGTTGGCTGGATCTCAGGCCATGTGAGGTGTGATTGGAGAGCGTGAGTGTTGAGCGCGCAGCGCAGAGCCGTCTGATTGGTGGACCGCGCGGCCCGTACAGTGGTGCGGCCGCTGGGACGAGTCGGCGAGGTGCCGTCGCCTGTCGGAAACACTTGTTTATATTAGCGGCGTAGCGACGCTGACAGACAGATGGACCTCGTCCAGTCGCAGTCTTGCGCTCGCTTCCTGGCGCGAATCTCGTCTGAAACTCTCCGCTGCCGATCCAGACCGATGCCTCACCGTTCTCAGCGTGTATTGTATAGGCTGGATCCGTCCGGCACGTAATACTCAGTGTCCGACTGTCGACTGTGTGCTCACGCCCAGATGTAAGACAGCGGACACGACGACACCTACGGCGGTACGCTGCCAGTGCCGATCGGTCCGGCGCGCTGCGGATCCGCCAGTCGTGTCTTGGACGACCACCCAGATCAAAATGGACGCGCAGCCAAAAACCTATGTGATATTTTTGTATGTGTACGTGTGTGTTTCGGTGAAGCGAGTTCGTGTATGTGACTCGGAGATGCTTTGGAGGGATATTGGCATCAGGTGTGTCGACGACCAGTGTTTCGCTGGCTTACTTGTTGTTAAGGTGTGTACATGATTTTCCTCCAGCCGGGTCCTTGACAAGAGGTGACGGGAGACAATGGCAAGAGTGATACTGTTAGCTACTGTACAGGAATTATTGATCTGCTTTTGACCTGGTAGCTTAGACCGATGCCGAGAAGGTAGTGTTGAATGTCAGTGTGAGGTCGTCGTCGTCGTGGTTGTTTGCAGCCGGCGTGTCAGAGCTGCAGGAAAATTGTTCTGTGCATGGTGAAAGCCCTTGTCTGTGGTGCACCACTAAAGAGGATCGTGGTAGCTCAGTTGGTACGACGTCGGACTCTTGATCGCAAGATCGTGGGTTCAATTCCCACAATCGGCAGAGTAGCTGGATCCACCGGCGACCCGTCGGCTTGAGAGGTTGGCAATAGTACCAATCGAGCGCGCCGTGAGGGAAGCCAGGATTCGTTCGCTCGGTGCCCCACTAAAGGCTCATCAGTTGAACAGTTGTCTTCCAAACCAGCTTCCATATCGTGTTCGGCTCCAGAACGCGTGCAAAATCCATACTGGACTACACTTACCCGATGTAGCTCTCCTTATGTTCTTCTTTTGATACAGATCCTTTGATCATGTCGATAATTATTTCCACTTTCCATTTCCACATTTCCTGTTCATTTCAATTTCATATTACTTGCAGATAGAAAGCTTTATGGACGAGTGCGAATGTCTGTAATTTGTCTGTTCGTTTTGTTTTTGTTTGTATAGGTATTGATGACAGTGTCTCCGATAACACAGAAACGCCTCCCGGAACATTTGTTTCAGATGCACCACTAAGCATCTGACTTGTAAGAAACTTACAAGGAAATGATTTACGCCCCATCCCCCTGCACCCCGCCAATATAAATGAACAACTGTATTCGCGGCTATGCGCGTAGGTGTATGGAATGCGGTAGGATATGTATGAGAATGAGCGGGAAGACGACGTGCAATCGAACAGAATGGATGCGGAGAAACGCTAGATGTAATGTTGCTTGGACCGTGAGCCTCGTCTCAAGTTGATGGCAGTGTTGTTGACGTATGTGTCGGTCCGACCTAACTATAGTGCCTACGCCCGCCGAGCTAGTCATCTGGTTTGTGTAGCTGAATATATTTTACAAGCAGAAATCATCCGAATTTGATGAGCGGGGTATTCTGCTACCAGCTTCTTCGTCGTACCCAGTGGAAGTAAGCTGAGAAGTGTGCCTGGCCATAGACGTCATATGAGCCACACTTAAAGCGAGTGGGTTCATTTGAGCCACACTTAAAGCGAGTGGGTTTTGCAAGCAAGTCCAAGGCAAGTACATTTACGTTAGCAGAGTCTGACGATATAGTGTGCGTGACGTTGAATTGCTGAAGGTGGGGACTGGTCGAGTGGACATCTACCTGCTATTTAGTGTTTTTTAAGTTTAGTTTACTCCTCCACAAGTTTATTGGCTAGTTTGGGTGGGGGAGGGATGGCGAGAAATTGGTCTTCCCATGGTGCCGGCATTAGCCTACTCTTGCCGAAGAGCACCAGGGAAGTTTCACCGTGCGGGCAGAGTAATTGTCCACAGCGTCTACCACGCCGGCTGGCGCATGTTGGTTGTTAGTAGCGGGTTAGTGGCAGCATGCTTTCACGCGTGGTCGTGTGTCTGCGGTTAGCATGGTATTTTGCAATTTGTCTCATCGGCATCCGGTGACACCTCTGGGTAATCGTTTTACGTTATGCTAATTTTATCAGGCAAGTCGACTCATATACGTCCGACGGCACTGCTAGGTAGCCATTTATTTCGAATTGGAGAACTGATCGGCTCATGTACGTTTGATGCCATTCGTGGATGGTTATTTACGCTGTTACTACTAGTGTATACATCGACATGCAGTACGTATTAAAGTGCGTGCTGATGAGGTGGTGTCTATAATGCTCAGACTAGTTTGGTGGAGTAGAGATAATCAAAGTCACCCAGAAGCGAGGGAAGCGAGAGCTGATACTTTTAGCGAAAGGCGAGAGGCCTTCTTTTTAGCAGGACTTAAGCGGTTGTCTTTGAGCGTCAAAGCTACTACAGTCTAGCCGGATGTGGCCAATGCTTAATGTGATATTGCAGGCATCGCAGTGAGGTGTTGTATCATAGTCATCTTCTAGCTCAGGCTGTGCTAGTTTCGTTCAACCAGTTCTAACCTTAGTGAGGATTATTCAATTTTGACGGTGATTGGTTGGGTGTGTTGCACGTGCCTGGCGTTGCCTTGCTGTGGGTGCGGTTTGAGCGGTGCTGTATAGAGCTGCGTTGTGTGTATGTCTGCTGGTGATGTGGGTGTGGTTTGAGCGGTGCTGTATAGAGCTGCGTTGTGTGTATGTGTGCTGGTGATGTGGGTGCGGTTTGAGCGGTGCTGTATAGAGCTGCGTTGTGTGTATGTGTGCTGGTGATGTGGGTGTGGTTTGAGCGGTGCTGTATAGAGCTGCGTTGTGTGTATGTGTGCTGGTGATGTGGGTGTGGTTTGAGCGGTGCTGTATAGAGCTGCGTTGTGTGTATGTATGCTGGTGATGTGGGTGTGGTTTGAGCGGTGCTGTATAGAGCTGCGTTGTGTGTATGTGTGCTGGTGATGTGGGTGTGGTTTGAGCGGTGCTGTATAGAGCTGCGTTGTGTGTATGTGTGCTGGTGATGTGGGTGTGGTTTGAGCGGTGCTGTATAGAGCTGCGTTGTGTGTATGTGTGCTGGTGATGTGGGTGTGGTTTGAGCGGTGCTGTATAGAGCTGCGTTGTGTGTATGTGTGCTGGTGATGTGGGTGTTTGAGCGGTGCTGTATAGAGCTGCGTTGTGTGTATGTGTGCTGGTGATGTGGGTGTGGTTTGAGCGGTGCTGTATAGAGCTGCGTTGTGTGTATGTGTGCTGGTGATGTGGGTGTGGTTTGAGCGGTGCTGTATAGAGCTGCGTTGTGTGTATGTGTGCTGGTGATGTGGGTGTGGTTTGAGCGGTGCTGTATAGAGCTGCGTTGTGTGTATGTGTGCTGGTGATGTGGGTGTGGTTTGAGCGGTGCTGTATAGAGCTGCGTTGTGTGTATGTATGCTGGTGATGTGGGTGTGGTTTGAGCGGTGCTGTATAGAGCTGCGTTGTGTGTGTGTGTGCTGGTGATGTGGGTGTGGTTTGAGCGGTGCTCCATAGAGCCGCGTTGTGTCCAAGTGTTCTGGTGATGCTTGCTTATGTGATGTGGTAGGAGTGCATTACAATCGTCTACCGAATATTTCGTGTTGAGATAAGTGATGGATGCTTCGGCTTGTTTTCCCAGCTCATCTGCTTGTTCGTTTCCTGGAGTGTTGACGTGTCCCGGAATACAGAGAAAGGAAACGTCGCTGCATTGCGGGCCACGGCTTGTTGGATTCGATCAATGACAAATTACCACATGTCTCGTTCTGCACCTTTAGAATGGAGATAGCGGCCGGAATGGCCAGCACTTCAACGATGTAGATAGAAAAGTTATCCGGTGGACGTTTGGCAAGCGCAAGGTCTGGTCTCGTGGGGCCGGTGCCTATTTTGACCTTGTGTTTTGATCCATCCGTGAAGCCCAGGATGGCCTAGTAGCTGGTCGGGCTGCAGTGGTTGACAATGTGGGGGTAACATCGCAAAGAGCCGTGGCCATATCAACACTAAATGGTGAGAGTTCGCGCCGAAGCCTTCTGTCGCATCTGTCCGGCTAAAACATCGCTGTGCCAGGCGATTTGCGGCAGGCCAGGTGATCCCTATGGCGATCCCTGTGACTAATATGGCGATCGCTGTGACTAATATGGCGATCGCTGTGACTAATATGGCGATCGCTGTGACTAATATGGCGATCGCTGTGACTAATATGGCGATCCCTGTGACTAATATGGCGATCGCTGTGACTAATATGGCGATCGCTGTGACTAATATGGCGATCGCCGTGACTAATATGGCGATCCCTGTGACTAATATGGCGATCCCTGTGACTAATATGGCGATCCCTGTGACTAATATGGCGATCCCTGTGACTAATATGGCGATCCCTGTGACTAATATGGCGATCGCTGTGACTAATATGGCGATCGCTGTGACTAATATGGCGATCGCTGTGACTAATATGGCGATCGCTGTGACTAATATGGCGATCGCTGTGACTAATATGGCGATCGCTGTGACTAATATGGCGATCGCTGGTGACTAATATGGCGATCGCTGTGACTAATATGGCGATCGCCGTGACTAATATGGCGATCGCCGTGACTGACTAATATGGCGATCGCTGTGACTAATATGGCGATCGCTGTGACTAATATGGCGATCGCTGTGACTAATATGGCGATCGCTGTGACTAATATGGCGATCGCTGTGACTAATATGGCGATCGCTGTGACTAATATGGCGATCGCCGTGACTAATATGGCGATCGCCGTGACTAATATGGCGATCGCCGTGACTAATATGGCGATCGCTGTGACTAATATGGCGATCGCCGTGACTAATATGGCGATCGCTGTGACTAATATGGCGATCGTTGTGACTAATATGGCGGTCGCTGTGACTAATATGGCGATCGCTGTGACTACTATGGCGATCGCTGTGGCTGTAATTTGGTAGCGACAGCTGTTGTGTGCCTTACAGCGTGTCAGTGTCAGTGTCAGTATCAGTGTCAGTGTCAATGTCAGTGACGGTGTGGGCGGTGACGGTGACATTATAGGCGGTGACGGTGATGATAGTGTCATGTGTGGGCAAATTGGAAACTCCACAAACTCACACCACCTCCACATCTGACAGTAATGGACCGGCGTATACCTGGCGCACTGCGAACATCGCGCCACATGCCGCACACGATGGCGTGCCACATGCCGCACATGCCGCACACGCTGGCGTGCCACATGCCGCACACGATGGCGTGCCACATGCCGCACACGCTGGCGTGTCACATGCCGCACACGATGGCGTGCCACATGCCGCACACGCTGACACGACACATGCCGCACACGCTGGCGTGCCACATGCCGCACATGCCGCACACGCTGGCGTGCCACATGCCGCACACGATGGCGTGTCACATGCCGCACACGATGGCGTGCCACATGCCGCACACGATGGCGTGCCACATGCCGCACACGCTGGCGTGCCACATGCCGCACATGCCGCACACGCTGGCGTGCCACATGCCGCACACGATGGCGTGCCACATGCCGCACACGCTGGCGTGTCACATGCCGCACACGATGGCGTGCCACATGCCGCACACGCTGACACGACACATGCCGTACATGACCGCGCTTTCCGCATTTAGCGGTGCTAAGTCATCTGCATTGAAGTTATCAGCACCGAAGCCATCAGCACTAAAGTCATTAGCACTCGCTGATTGAGGTTCTTCCTAGGGAGGCTCCTAAAAGAGTGCGCGCCCGCCCCCACGTCCCCACGCCCCCACGCTCTAGCACGCTCCAGAGCGACGCCAGCAATCACAAGAATCCGAAGCAGCCCACAATGCAAGAAGAACAAGAAGAAAGATGGCCAAGATGCAAGAAGATAAGAAGTAAGAGCGCCAAGATCCAAGAAGACAAAAGGAGGACGAGAAGCCAGAAAACAGTGAGCAACAAGAGCAACACCGGCTCTTCGGTGGGAACATCGCCACCATCTCACTAGCGGAAGCGCCTTCACTGGCTTTCCAGTGACAGCGTTCTCAGTAGTGTGGCTGCCATTCTCACTTCCGCTGAAAAATAACGTAAATCGTGTGGAGTGGCTTGCAGATTGGTGTGACCCGAGGCGCTTGGAATCTGACCCTACCTATCAGCTGTAAAATCGCTACAACGACCGTGGTGCAGTGTAACGAGAGCTTCTAATTCTCTCACCCGGTCAGATGTCTAGCAATTAGAGCATGGTTAGAGCATGGTTAGACTCCGGAACAGCACTGACGAGCTAATACACAACGGCGCCGGTGGTCTCAGCCGATCCAATTATCGTGCGTTCAACTTTCTACTCCTCTCTATTTTCTCTCTCTACCTCTCTCTCTATTTCTCTCTCTCTCTCTCTCTCTCTCTCTCTCTCTCTCTCTCTCTCTCTCTCTCTCTCTCTCTCTCTCTCTCTCTCTCTCTCTCTCTCTCTCTCTCTCTCTCTCTCTCTCTCTCTCTCTCTCTCTCTCTCTCTCTCTCTCTCTCTCTCTCTCTCTCTCTCTCTCTCTCTCTCTCTCTCTCTCTCTCTCTCTCTCTCTCTCTCTCTCTCTCTCTCTCTCTCTCTCTCTCTCTCTATCTATATATATATCTCTCTATATATATATATATATATATATATATATATATATATATATATATATCTATATATATATCTATCTATCTATCTATATCTATATCTCTCTCTCTCTCTCTCTCTCTATCTCTCTATCTATCTATCTATCTATCTATCTATATATATATCTCTCTCTCTCTCTCTATCTATATATATATATATATATATATATATATATATATATCTCTCTCTCTCTCTCTCTCTCTCTCTCTTCTCGTTCTCGTTCTCTGTCCATCTCTGTTTCTGTGTTTGGTTCTCTCTCTGTCGCTGTCTCTATCTCCATGAGTGTTGTATATACTTGTGATGGGCGAGTGCCCCCTTGATGTCGGCTTTGCCCCCCCCCAGTCCATTCGGATCTGCCCATTGCTTTCCTTCCCCACGCCCAATATTTTCAGGAATTTCAGTCCATGTTTGTCTCTAACAGAATGAGGGAGAGATGGTGAACTCTCCCTCCCTGTCATTTTCTTCTCAGACAGGGAGAGAGAGAGAGAGAGAGAGAGAGAGAGAGAGAGAGAGAGAGAGAGAGAGAGAGAGAAAGAGGGCGAGTGAAAGAGAGTGAGATCGAGAGAGCGCTTTCGCCCTCTCAATGTATGCTTTCCATGCTTCCCTAGAATGCGTATGCTTCCAGTGTGACTTCTTCGCCAACTTGTTCACGCTTGCGTTCGTCACCGCACTGCTAAATCAAACAGCTACATCTACACTTCTCTCTTTGTTGCGTTATAACCAACCATTTATCATAAGACGTAAAAACCGGCATTTGCTTCTTTCCCGAGCACGTGGCGCCGGTATCGGTGTGCTCCTCCCTTCTGGCGCCGCCGCCCAGCCGCAGTTTGTCATCTGATATGTCATTGGCAGCTTCCCTGCTGGTGACGTCAGAACACGATTTGGCAAGGCCTCGCCATTTGTGGCAAATGGTGGCGGAGAATGGGGCGAGCGAGGGCATGCCACGGGCGCGTCCAGCACTGTAGCGGCGGAAGGTAGTGCGAGCGAGGGCCGGCCACGGGCGCGTCCAGTACTGTAGCGGGGGAGGATAATGCGAGCGAGGCCAGAACTGGGCGGTGTTGGGTGGCACGGTTAAAGATGTGGCGTGGCTGATAAGCATGGGCGTAGTTAGCGGTGGGTGGGAGACTAGTCTCCCCCACACAAACACCTTTCGGCGGCGCCCCTCTGGCTGAAGAGTGACGCCCCCTGTGACGGGAAAAGGTGCCTTCACAGGATGTTCAAGTGCACTCTCCCCCCTCCCCTTGGCATTTTTAGCGGATAGCTCTCCTTTGAGTGCAACAAAGGGTAACCAGCCATGGACACTTATGTGTTGTGCATCACCCCGTAAAAATTATCTCCGTCAGTAGCTCCCCCTTCCTCCCCCCCCCGGAATGGCATCTTCCCATTAAAAAGTCGTCCCCTGTTCTTCCTGTTGATCGTACACTCCTGCTGACAAGAACCAATATCTGCCACATGTTCGGTCCATATTTGGTGCGCAAGGAGATCCATGTAGTAAATCCCTGTATGTAGAGATCCATGTAGTACCAATCCTCACTTCTTGACTAATATCGGCAGTCGCAATATAACCAGAAGCAGCTCAACAGGGTGATAACGTTTTCCTCTGTTCGGACAAAAATCGCCGGCAGGCACCAGGATACTTATGGGCGACTGAAATGCATATGTCACCTGACATACGTCATGGCACAAAACAAAAGATAGTAATACATGATGCATACGTGACGTCTGTTTTTCATAACAATATTACACAACCATCGGAAAATCGCAACAACGTATCGAGTGTTCGCAGTCGAACATGCATCAACACACAAGGAATGCCCTTTGCTGGATATGCCTAGTGCTCTCTCAGAATTCCTAGTTTCGATTACCATTGGCCCGCCTTGTCGGCCTGTTATGCCCGTTGGATGCCGTATTGTTGCAAACTTCAAATAAGCGTATCGTCTGTTTTTCAGTCTCTGCGCTCTCATTCTCCATCGGTTTCCATCGCCGCTCGCCCGTAATATCCTCAGCGTGGCAAATATTCTGATATTGCCAATATCTTTATGTTTCAGCTGCCGAACAGAATGTAACTGTTCCGTTTATTGCACTCATAAACCGAGACGCAGACTGTCAACGCGGCTTGCCGAAGTCAAAACGACAGCTACCCAAGCTGATGTCGTAAACGTAATCGGAAAGGAACGGCCGAACGCGTCGTTCCGTTGTTTTCATGTGTGGAACTCGGAGGGAAAAACAATCGCATGCGGAAGTAGCGGAATTAAACTATGTGTGTTTGTATTAAACTGAATACTGGTTTCTCTCTTGAGTATCTCCTCTCTCTCTTGAGTATCTCCTCACCACGGACTGCGCATGCGCAGTGGTCAGTGTCTGGTCGATCGGGGTTGGCATGGTGACGAGTAGATCTCGCTCTCGTGAGATGTCAGGCAGTTGTCCGCCAACTCTCTCGCGAAATGGCGCTAAACCATCATTGTGACAAAATATGTTGATTTGTGTCTTCAGACAATGGACGTAGGGGCAGGAGGAGGGGATAGACAGGGGACCATGGCCCCCCAATGTTTCAGATCGTTTCATTAATCCTACATCGTTGAGAAGAAATAATTTGCGTAGCACTCGACGTACCCGCCCCCATTTTCGGGCGGCTCTTACGCTCATGCATCGGGAAGACCAAAGCCGAACAGACTCGGCGCGAGGAACAGTCGGGGGGGGGGAATTATGCGAACTTTCAGTTAAGGTAAGAAATCCTAACATACTTCGCTTAGATCTCTTTGCGTATGTGCATGGCATGTTTTCAATACTCCTCTGCAAGTTACATCTGAACATCTACATCTGAAATGTTCGTCCGGATTCTGCGGCTCAGTATAGGAAAACTATTGGATTGTGTTTGGTATTGTCCCCCGATCAGTAGTATACAAACAAGAAAAGAAAAGTCTGTCTGTAGGGGTGTCATCGTCTTCAGCATCCAGTGGTCTAACCCACGGGTTTGCACAGTCCAATGCCAAATTGTGCCAACCAAAAGATGCGCTAGAAAACGTCAGAGCAAAGTAACACCCCTCCTCTCCCCTCCTCATCGTGCTCAACCGATTTGTCTTGTCAGAAGAAAAGTGTGCCAAGCCAATCCTTCCCGAATAACGATGGCCCTCGAATCCAACCTCAGATTCTCAGGAACGATTTTCAGGTCACCGAGGAAAAACGTGCCCGAGTTGCTTGTCTTTTAACCACTAGCAAATGCTGAAAACGCTCGTGATCGCCATCATGCATTCCTCTCAGACATTGCAAGCTCACAGAATCTGAAGCTGAAGCGCTAGAGCTGAAGATCACAGTGGTGTGATGATTACGGGTCGAGCAGTGAACTGACCTGACGCGCCCCCTTGCGGGAACATGTCGGGTCGTTCCGGTCAAAGCAGCTCCGAGACTATATCCGGTAGACATCCTCCACCGGGAGAATTCGACAGTCGCTGCTCTGGTGATGCTATGCCAACATGTCGCTGCACTGGTGACGCTATGCCCAACATGTCGCTGCACTGATGATGCTATGCCAACATGTCGCTGCACTGGTGATGATATGCGTAACATGTCACTGCACTGGTGATGCTATGCCTAACATGTCGCTGCACTGGTGACGCTATGCGTAACATGTGATCCTCCCGACCATATGGCCGGGTGAGGTGAAAACACGCAATAAACAACATATCCAGATAGGTTGTTTTTATCGTTAGTCTAGTAACCTAGTCGCTACAGTGTGTGTGAAAATAGCGCACACTCTATCGCCCATCGCCATAGTATGTGAGAAAATAACGCACATCCTATGGCCCACTCACTACGAGCCAGCGCGAAGCCTGAGCGAGTCTACCCCATGTACAGAGTACAAAAGGTCATCTTAACTAGTCTACCCCCATGTACAGAGTACAAAAGGTCCTCCGAGTGAGTCTACCCCCGTGTACATAGTACTAGTCTACCCCGTGTAAAGGGTACAAGGAGTCATTTCAGCGAGTTTATCCCCGTGACATACAGGGTGCAAAGGGTCATCTGAGCGTGCTTACAGGGTACACGAGGGCATACAGCTATGAAATGTTCAGACTTCGTTAAGAGCCACAGGGGACAACACAGGTTATAAAGGCCGTCGCAGAAGCGTGTCCGCAACGTAAAAACTCAGCATCTTTAGCAGGGGTGAAAAAAATGCCGAAGCTGTCACCAACGAACCTGTGAGCTGTCTAAAATTCTTTGGACATATGTTTAATACTGCAAGTTCCTCACGCACTTGCTTCGCCGCGTTGAAAAAGCATCCACGTTGCAGTTGATATATATTCGAGCTAGAAGTTGTAGAGTAGCCCTTTTTATGTTTTGAATCATGAGTTTTGTCACCATTAAATCCACCAAATACGCTTGGGGGGTTGCCGATGAAGGCAGCTGGAAGAAGCTATTTGGACCCCGGTTGCCAGTTCGAACAATGCAGTTTTCACTCATGGCTATGTCATGAGTCTGCCCGGTTGGCACAGTAGAGAGGTAACCTAGTAAGCGGACCATTCTGACACGATGTGCCAAGACACTTAAATATTCTTTTAACGTTATCGTCCAGTGTGTGTGTGGGTGGATTTTGCCAGCCTGCCACCGTGTGGTGATATCGGCTGGTATATCGTCAATGTTGATCTGGTTATCCAGCAAATGGGAAGACGACAGGAAACGGTCGGCAGGGAGCGGGCTCGTGCGGCCGTCCCCAACGTTCTCAAAATGGTGCTGTATAACTGGGATTCTCCCGCACACTCACGTACACGCTCCTGGTATGCAATACAAATATAAGGGCAACAACCTGAGCTATGCCGGGTCATGGAGCCATACTTTTTGTATTATTTGCGGCTAATCATTTCAGGCCACATTGCGTCGATTGCCTCCCAACTTGGCTGGAAGGGAGGGCACCGCCGATAATCGGACGCCACACCTCTGGTTTCCCAGACACCCAGTTTGCCACTGAGCTACCGACGCCCTGGCGTCCCACTGGTTCTAGGACAACTAAGGACACTAGGTTCTAGTACGTATGGCAGATGTACGTAAGCAAATGTACGTATGACAGATGTACGTAAGCAAATGTACGTAAGCAAATGTACGTAAGCGCAAATGTACGTATGGCAGATGTACTTATGCGCAAATGTACGTATGCGCAAAAGTACGTAAACGCGAAAGTATGTAAGCGCAAATGTACGAATGTGCAAAAGTACGTATGCGCAAATGTACGTATGCGCAAATGTACGTAAGCGCAAATGTACGTATGCGCAAAAGTACGTAAGCGGAAAAGTACGTAAACGCAAATGTACGTATGCGCAGAAGTACGTATGCGCAAATGTACGTATGCGGAAAAGTACGCATGCGCAAATGTACGTAAGGGCAAATGTACGTATGCGCAAAAGTACGTAAACGCATTTAATGGCTTTGCATTTAAGCACATTCGGTTAGATGTATATGCCATGCGTACATATGCTCGTAGGTAAATTTGCGCATACGTACACTTTCGCTTACGTACCTTTGCACATACGTACTTTTGCGCATACGTACATCTGCCCTCACGTACATTTGTGCTTAGGTACATTTGCGCATACGTACTTTTGTGTATACGTACATTTGCCCTTGCGCACATTTACGCATACGTACTTTTGCGCATACGTACATTTGCGCTTACGTACATTTGCCCTTATGCACATTTGCCCTTACGTACATTTGCGCATACGTACTTTTGCGCATACGTACATTTGCGCTTACGTACATCTGCGCATACGTACTTTTGCGCATACGTACATCTGCCCTTACGTACATCTGCGCATACGTACTTTTGCGCATACGTACATTTGCCCTTACGTACATCTGCGCATACGTACTTTTGCGCATACGTACATTTGCGTTTACGTACATTTGCGCATACGTACCTTTGCGTTTACGTACATTTGCGCTTACGTACATTAGCGCATACGTACTTTTGCGCATACGTACATTTGTCCGGTTACTTCTACTGAACACGCGCGTGCTACTCCTTATACGCATATATTGCGCACTTAGCAGATGCCGTGCTTTTGTGGCGCGTGATGACAGTGCCAGCCAGCGACTGGCGCAGACCTGTCGAGTGCCGGGTAAAGTTGAACCCGGCTTTGCGCTGAACAGCCCGGACCACATCATCGGTCTGGCACGGGTCCGGCCCGTTCCAGCGCATTACCAGCTCCTTCGCCGCGTTGGCGTGGTCGAGCTGACGGTGCATGCCGAACACTTCCTGCACTGCACTCCCCATGCTTTCTACAACACTCTCAGTAGGGAAGATGAGTCACAGTCGTATGGGAAACGTATGGGCTACGTATATACCAGGACCACGTATGGGCCAATCGGCACGACGGCGGAACAACGCGGCGGGCCACCAGGCGACTGGCAGCACGCTGGATGGTGCCGGCACTGGCGTCACTGGTGGCCCTGATGCGCTCCACTTCGGCCACCTCCCTGATGTCGAGCATGGCGTCCATCAGGCTCTGGTTGTCTGTGCCTATTATTGAACCGGTCGCATTCAAGCCACCTCGCCTGTGCCTCAATTGCCTGGCCAAGCTACGACAGAAGACCGCGGCATCCTTCGTCTGTGAACGAATGGTAGAGCCTGAATTAGCTATAAACGTGTCACGAAAATGTCAGCACTGACATTATGGTACACGCTTGATGCAAACATAAAATTGAGTTAAAATCAGCTCCAGATTACATACATATGCATCAGCTATTTTTCATAGTGCAACAAAATCACTCCAACGCTGTGCCAGTCTCAATACAAGGCTACTATATTGTTGTATTATTGTATACATTGTTTTGCTCAATACTGGCAAGTAGCTACAAAATGTTCAGCATAACATTTTGTCTAAAATATGCTGACCATTGCCTGATGACAATGATTGCTGGACTAGTTGTGGTGATGCTCACCAAACATGGTTCAGGACAAGATTCGTTTTTTATTACTATTTGTGGATAACTCTGGTGTCATTCATAAATCATCCAATTTTTAAGTAGAGTCCAATGGTCAATGGTTCAATGTTAATAATATAGATAACCAGTGGAGCCCGATTGGAAATCACAGGTTTGCTCATACAGGTCTGATATAGTGGGATGCAGTGTTCAAATTTGGAGGTCTGATCCATGTTGGCTAACTCACTGATGTCCATTTCAGCACAATGATGACTTAGTATTCCATTACAACAAGGTTGCAGGCAATCCACATATAGACAAATGCAGTAAATTGCTTCCATATTTGTTGGCCTTCCTTGCTATGAAACCAATGAGCATGCATAGCACATCCTCATATGAAGCACTATCAACATTCAGAAGCAGTGATTGATTTAAACTAAGACCAAAGCAATACTTTGAGTGAGGTAATATATCACACAAACAATGCAGAAAATTATCACAGAGCTTTTATGAATAACAAAAATCACACAAAAATCGAACAAGCCTAACATCGCTTCACCTCCATTATATGAACGAAATTACATAAATTGTATGTTCATGAATCACCAAAATCTAAAAATATTTCAACTAAAGAGCATAAGCTAACATACCCCATTCCAGACAACAAATAAAAGATATAAAATTGGTTTACAAATCACAGTGGCTAACCCAAAAACCTAACTTAACCTAACCTAACCATCTTGTTTGATTGATACAGTAACAAATGTGCAAAACTTGTGTTGAGCACATTAAACTTACAATATTGCCCAAATATTTATTGTATTATATATAAGGCAATGATATAGTGCTTTAACGTGGTCAGAAGACAAGTTTTACACCTAATTTTCTTCCATAAATGAAAGAAAACGGTTAGGTTGTTCCAATTCCAGTGTTCAAATTTGGAGGTTTGTTCCATGTTGGCTATGTCTACTAAATTTCAGCACATAAACAAAGAATACCTCAACAATTTTAGTTCATTGCAATTTTTCCTTTACAAAACTTCACTTACAAGACCCTATCATAATCAAACTTGAAGAAAACTAACCTGTTGGTATGTTTTATGATGTACAATGTGTATAAAACTTGTATTGTGGCCATCTTAAACTGCAATAATGTCAGTTTTGTTAGGTTAGTTGAGGTTTCATAAGCTGGAAGTGTTAAAAATCACGAAATTGGAAATTGTTTTTCATTAAGAAAACATGTTATGGTTCATTCATTACGTTGTGTTATGTCGGTTAAGTTGAAGAATAGAAATTGTTTGAAATTTTCGAGATTTCTTTTCTTAATTTGTTTCTTCTAGTGACTTACAGGTTTTGTTTAATTTTGTTATATTTTAAGCATTACTTTTTATGCTGTTAGCCAGCTCAAAGCTTCTTCTTTGTGTTATTTTGCTTCCAAACTAAAAACTAAACATTTTCACAGAAAATGGGTGATCCTCAACATCTTGGTCACCTTCATAAACATTGCACTGAAAACAGATAAAGTCAAAGCATTTAAAAAAAAACACCTTCCAGGCACAAATTTACTACCGTGTCTTGGCTGGCTTGAGGGTAGGAGCATGAATAGGAGTTGATCTAAAATTGTAAACATATTGCTCTAGGTGTCATGGATCAAAATTTTTTGCTGAACTCCTATTGGCCACAAATAACAATGATGCAGTTGTGAAGGATGTGATAGCAATACACAATGCCCTTTGTAGTTACAGCAGCTCAAAAAAGATTCTGATCTTGTAGAAATAGACATAATTGGAATGGTAGTACCTATTGACATTACATAATTGCAAATTTCAGTAGCACAATTCGGTGCATTAAATCCACATCAAATAGTCAGCATGGTGCCAGTATTTGACGTTAATTTGTATCTTGGGAAGGTGGACATGGTACAATATGAGAAATTAAATATTGCTGGATTTTTGGCACCCAGAACTTCATCCTCTCCAGTTAGTTGTTATCTCATTCTTAGCATATGGGGGTTGAACGGTATTGCTTCACAATTAATAGCTCTGCAATAAAATGTTCGACTCACTGGACAGCACAGGCAGATTCAGATGTCTCCGGCTGGAAGAAGAGCATCCTCTTCATATTTCATTACCCCACAACTTCTTGTCCACATTTAGGATTACAAAGCACAAACAGAACCCTGTGGTACGCAGGCAAGTAGGTAGTTAGGTAGGTTGGAAGGTGCCTACCTACCTAGGTGCGTAAACATGGTCAGCGGGCATAGCCAGCACAAGAAAATAAATTTCTTTGCCTGCATGAAATTGTCCAGTGATCAACACAAAAGCATAAATTACCTGCTCCTGATGATGCGTTGACCTCGTCATTCGGCCCCGGTCTGCACCGTCGTTCCCACTTTCCTCCAACGGTGAAGGACATATTATTTACTCGTGATGGCTGCCTTCCGTTCCTCAACTTGTTGTGCCTCTTCGTGTTCACATTTCTCCTTCATAATAGCTGCAAGTCACCTTCTTCATTGATGGTGGAAAAGACGTCGACTTCTCCATCCCTCCAATTCCCGTCAAGGTAAAAAAGAACAGAACCATAGTATATAGCTAAACATCGTAAAGCTTTTATTTGTACCGAGGCCTTCATGAACGAACCAACCGTGGGACAAAGCTCATGGGAACCTATTCAATCCATCAGGTATAATTTGTTCTTCAAATGATATCACAGAAGTTATATACGTACCGCGGATCCATGAAGGAAAGTGACAATATTTGGGATATCTGTTGGGATTTGCCTGAAAAAAAAGTTGTCTTGGTGTTGATTTGCTCTTTCGTTTCACGAATTATTGCGCTAATTAAAAGCAAGCCCATGCCCTTAACTTCCGTGACTAGTCATTTCCCAGGACGAGGTTCTCCTTCATTCGGCAAGGCCATTCAGGAACCAACGCGCGACAAATGTCCCGCGTGAGACGTACATCTGCTCTCTCACCAACAAGCCGCCGACGTCTATGATAATATAACACGGGCCACCACCTGGGCCTCATTTTTTTCCAGCCAGCAGCTGTCTTAAAAGGACGCTACCATTATTTAAAATATGCCATCTTCTGAAGGGTGACTATCCAGAAGTGGACCGATACGATTCATTCTCCAAAGAGTTTTTCAAGCTTGGAAAGAAAATGAAATGTCAGCCTTTGGCTGTCTCATTAGTCTTCCGTGTCCCTTTAGCTGTCTCCGACGTGCGTAGACGTGTCGCTAGCTTTTTTCGCGTCTGATCTTTAGCGCATCGGTGGGCTATTTGTTTCATAAAGCCTAGACACGGCGAAAACAGGGAGCATAGCGAAGCACTAACTGATGAAAAGTCTTAAAATGGAAAAATAAAAATAAATAAACCCCGGCTTCGTTTTTCTTTCTTCTCGTAGATGCGGAGATGCAGGTCGGACAGCATCGCACGTGGGACAGATTTTGCGATCAAATAGTATTGTATTGTCGTGCATATATCATGGCTGGGCTCTTGCACTACGAGGAACATTTGTAATTGCTGTTGATTATGAGCATATACTGAAGGTCACGACAGTGTACGTGAGTGCGCCACCAGCGAGCATGGGAATGGTCATGGGCTGGCTGGCTCATTCAGGCTGGGAGGTACCTACCCAACGAGTGGATCACAGTCAACACTGTTTACAGTTTTCACGTGATTATTTCCTGCCAATGCTCTCAGCCCCAATATAAATGTCGGCAATATTCGTATGGCTGTGTGGCACCACCATGTTTGTGCCTAAGTAAAATACACAGCTTTGTGTAGGCATCCAGATACTTGCTCGTCTCAGCCTGATGGGAGGTGACTCTGGGCACAGTGGCGCGCTGGCAGCGCCCGGGTCAGGTCGGGTCAGGTCGGGTCACGCTCCCGGCCCGAAGGCCAGCCAGGTGAACGGTGCCCCGGGCGGAGCAGTGGCCGGTCGACCGGAGGTGGAGCAGGTCGCGTGCGTATGATTCGCGGTTCTGCCGCGACAGAATTCGAGACGGTGGACTTCTGACAGTGGACTTCTGTCAGACAGTGGACTTCTGACAGACAGTGGACTTCTGACAGACAGTGGACTTCTGACAGACAGTGGACTTCTGACAGACAGTGGACTTCTGTCAGACAGTGGACTTCTGACAGACAGTGGACTTCTGACAGACAGTGGACTTCTGACAGACAGTGACCTTCTGACAGACAGTGGCCTTCTGACAGACAGTGGACTTCTGACAGACAGTGAACTTCTGACAGACAGTGTCCTTCTGACAGACAGTGGACTTCTGACAGACAGTGGACTTCTGACAGACAGTGTCCTTCTGACAGACAGTGGACTTCTGACAGACAGTGGACTTCTGACAGACAGTGCTCCAGTGACCCTCCAAAGTGGTCTCCGACACCGCTGATTCTGATCTGGGCTTGGGTGTCGGTGATGCCGAGGCCGGCGAGCGGGCCGCGCCTCGTGAGAACACGACCCGCCACAGAGTCAGTCGGCTTACCTTGAAGTGATGCGGATGTTGGAGAGGAAGAAGCCGAAGAGAGACAGCAAGACGGAGAACACCTCTCACTGATGTCGGCTTGAAGGTAAGTGCCTCCGTAAATTTGCAGTTTAAGGCTAGTTTTAAATTCCTGGAGTGTATTTTTCCATTGCAATGTATATGAATGTGGTTAGCATGATGCGATAACTCCTTTTCTCTGCAATTACTTGCATTTCAGTTCGTAGCTATAATAACACTGGAAAGGGGGCACAGCGTTGGGTAATATAGCATACAAGTAATGTTCACCATAAAGAAATGGATGCGGTATTACCAGACTTAATCTAGCCCAGACCTCCATGCAAGAAGACAATGTTTTTAAAAAATGGAAGCCCAGTTAATTGCCGGTCCCACGTCAATTGCCGACCCTGGGGACGAGTAGTCTAGGGGCAAGTTGCTTGTCTCACAATCGAAGGATTGTGGGTTCGAGTCTCACCTGTCGCTACTCTTCGCCCGCGACCAATCGGCGTGAGAGATTGGCGACGCTGCATGACTCGACGGTCGATGTGTCGTAAAACCAATAACCAACCAATTGCCGACCCCACGTCAATTGGGACCTACTAGAAACTGAATAAAATCCATGCCGTGGGTGGTGACACAGGAGATGCTGAAAACAGGAGTTACGTTTATGCCGCAGTTCAGACAACTACCTGAATACGGCATACACACCATGCGACGGATGAATAGTACTACGTATGTGAAAACGATAGTGAATGAGCTTACAAGATGCCTATTGAAATTGTTAGATTCTCTCATTGGAACTGAGACAAACAAGCTGAGATAATGCATTTATGTACAATTTGTGGTGTTCTAGTGGAAAACTTAGAACGTCATCATGTCATGGTGCATGAAAAGATGTAAGTGAATTAAGAATAGACCGGCACGAAGACATGTCTCTTAAGATAGGTGGCATACTAGGTTCAATTATTTAGTGCGTAAGTAGTTACCTATGGCCCATCTGTCCATGAGTGAGGGGTAGGCTTCCTAATATTCGGATATTCACAACTACAAGTTGCACAAGTTGCTCTTTGCATGTGGTTAGATGATTTTCATTGAAAGGAACTGTTTTAATATGGATAGCTTGTTCATTTGTGTGTTCAGTAAACACCTGGATAGGACCATTGGTTAAATATAATATTATGAGGAAATGTCCCGTTGCACTGTAACATGCCGGGCTTGGTAAGGCATTGTAAAGCCAGTACGGTGTGACATGTTTGCTGAGCAAACCTTTCTCTTTTTTCTCCTTGTCCTTAGGTTTATAGGTTCTGCATGGAGTATGGGCGTGTCACCCAGTCACTGATGACACCTGTGGTACTACGACGCCATCTACATGACACCCATGGTCTGGATTTCATTTCTTCAGTTTCGTGCGTAAATATTTGTCATCAGGAAGGGATTAGTCTATGCAAGTCGGCTCTCATACACATAGCACAAATGCTTTACGAATACTTGACCTTGCTTCTCCAGTGACTGTTATGTCGCATCATACTTGCTCATGTTGTACAATCATGTGTGTCAGTATCGGGTGTGAATATGTAAATATTGATAATTAAGGCTCAGCATTCTGAAATCTGATAGATATTCTGAACATAGTAGATGGGTCCACACATATGTGTAATATATGTAATATGGATGTATATATCCATGCATATATACATATATATATATACATATATGTAGTTATATATATAAACATATATGTGCATATATTTGTTTATATATGTATATACATATGCATACATCACGTGTCACATGTCTGTAAGAATGGTCATGTAAGGTTGCGGTAACATTTTTGCGGAATACATGTTATATTTGTGTTACATTTATGCTCACATAGCTCTCTTTCTTGAGCAGGAATGTTCCACAGCATGGTACCAAGACACATGTGCCCAATGTGTTGTCTAGCCTCAACTCATTATATGTTGTCCACTTTGCTTACCATTGGCATGTGGATCATTGCATTTCCGTGTTATATCTGCATGAAGTGTCATGGTGCTGCGTGCCTGTAAGTTCCAGGATTATTCAAGGATTTCGGTCCTGGAAGTCTGAAATCGAGCCATCGACAAATGCATTCTTTGTGTCATGCAGAGTGTAGACGAGCATGAACAATGTGTTTATGTGTAACAGGTGCTTTATTTTCTTAATTTCTCTTTATTTCCTGGTGATATTATCCACATAAGATTTATGCTGAAATGAATCCTAACAACATTACATTTTGTATGTACTATTTTTATTTTGTAGTTGAAAGTGTACCCTTTTCTGTAGTTGAGAGTAGTTTGCAAAGTCACATGCATATAGTTAATATATTGTCCTGGCATGGCAGTGTTATGTGCTATCCCATATTTTGCAGGAATTACTGTTCAAGGAACCTATGGTTGCCTGTGCATAGTGGGAAGCCTCGTGTGCATGCCATGTATAACCATAGTGTTCTTTTCACTCGAGAAATTCCAACGGATCAGTATTTGTTTATAGTGTGTGGATATATATTGGTTTGCACATGCATATTATCATGCATGCATAAAAAACATGCATGAATGGTATGTGCCCTCAGAGAATACTTTCAACGAGTGGCGAATCTGAACTTCCGACAGCAACGTCTCTCCTGCCCAAAGGTGGCTCAGGTTGCTTGACTACTTATGCATATGAATATATATCCATTAAATATTTATTGTTGTATGCTACATTGAATATTTGGGGGACACATGACAAATTGTGGTTAATGCCATTGATTTTTAAGATGTGTAACCGTTAAATGTGTTTTACTGTACCGTGCCTTTATCGGTGCAGTGATTATTCCGTCTTTCGTTCCAGGTTGAGGTGATGATTGGTCAAGGAATGTAGGTTGTAT
Source organism: Imbricaverruca yamaguchii (assembly GCA_034440575.1). NCBI lineage: Eukaryota > Metazoa > Arthropoda > Thecostraca > Neoverrucidae > Imbricaverruca > Imbricaverruca yamaguchii. The sequence continues at coordinate 80,975 of JAOTOL010000856.1, read as the reverse complement.
CGATGCTGCTTCATGGTACTAACATATACTTTATGCTGTCTGATTTTTATTCCTGATATGCACGGGGACGAGTGGCCTAGGGGTAAGTTGCTCGTCTCACAATCGAAAGGTTGTGGGTTCGAGCCTCACCTGCCGCTACTCTTCGCCCGCAACCAATCGGCGTAAGAGATTGGCGACGCTGCATGACTCAACGGTCGATGTGTCGTAAAACTAATAACCAATAACCAACCAACCACTGATATGCACCCTTTAGCTGTATGGAAGTTGCACATTAGTATATTCCCATGAGGGCAATAGTTATTAGCACTGCTACGAGACGCTAGGTGGTGACCGTTCAGCCCGCGCCTTAGGGCGCGGCGTGCAACTCAGCGGGCTGTTCCCGCCACCTCTAGCGGCATCGAACTACTACTACGATCTATACTTACTGCCGGTAGATGTCGCGCCCGGCGGACCACTCGCGGATTTTCCGGTTACGGAACTAAGCCAGAAAAGAAATCCGGGATTAATTGGCCAGTACACATCCGTAACTCTGAAAGATAATAAATGGGCAGATGGGATCACGCAGTATTGCTAAGTTCCGCGCAGAAATTAATTCACAGCTGAAATGTGTTGTGATATCTGGCAACGTCCCTCTTCCCGCCGCAGCCGAGCACCTTCCGACCGGAACAACGGAAGGGCAGGGTTGATAGTCGTTTCCTGCGTGCCGTGACAACCAAGCTCCCGCAATCGTGCTCAGTGACCCGCCATGGGCCCAAAGAGAAAACCGACCGGTACCGCCAAGGTGAAAGGTATGTGGATCGCCCCTCCCCGGGCCCACATCGCCATGCGCCATGTACGCCACCATTTCCCACACCGCTCTAGAACCTACGCGCCGGTAACTCGAACCACCCAGGTCACCCAAGAACGGATCTGGCCTAACCCTTGGACGGTCGTCACCGTTACGTGCAAGCACCTTGGCGCCCCCATTACACACTCCGGTCCGCCCTGGGCCAAGATAACTAGAGACAACAGGTACTCCAAAGTTGGCTGTTCTAGTATAGTTAGTTGAAACTAGACAAAACCTACGCCAAGTGACGTCATATACCAGAAGCGCTTTTTTATTCCGGAATACTGCTGAATTATATTCTAGTTTTGGACCATACCAATAAATATACTAAATATGGTGCTTTCATTTTAGCACAATTATGGCGCTTTTCTCACGATTAGTTTCCCCGTTGGTTGTAAAGCATATTAGTCATTCATTGAAGCTTGCATATTGTTTCTTATTCTGCTAGCGTGCTGGTGGCTTGGAAACGAAAAGCACCATACACAGAATTAATTTATCCATGGCGTGTTGATATTGAGAACGCACCTCAGACAATTTATGCGAATTAAGGCCTTACACCCACAATGTCAACTTGGTCAGCATGTCATTGATGCAATCTGGTGATTAATGTTAGCATGTGCGTTGGCCCCCTGTCAGTTATCAAATTGTTTCTGTGTGCTATATGTAATCATGCCATACTGTACCATTCACCAACTTGTGGACAATTTGGTAATTGCTTGCCCATTGTATCATGGCTGGGCAGTAGTGGTAGTAGGGTAAGAGGGAGTTTCCAAACACTTAATGCATGGAACAAATTGCTCTACTGCTGCTTTTGTGTGGCCAAACCAGTAATTATACTTTTTACTGAATTTCAAAAAATGAAGATGGTATCCATATTCAGATGGTTCTCTCTATCAAAGTCATCTAACCACTCACATAGAGCTACTTTAAAACATATAATTGTTTTGTAGTGTTGTGCCATATTCTGAACATGAAAGTGGTTGTGCAGGATTACTTCACTGTAGCTGTTGTGGTACCAATTATTAGTAGCCACTAAAAATACTGGTGTAATTGCTCAAAAAAATATCAGACCTTAAAATAAATTTACAGGGAAATATGTACTTTTTAGTTAATATTTGAATTCTTGATATGCCTTTCCAATGCAAAGTTGATTGATGTGATTAAAATGTGACCACTCTCACCTGTACTGTGTGAGATGTGATTTAAGGGTTCATTATTGCAGTTTTGAGTGTTTACAAGTGACGTTTTGCACATTTTTACAGAGGCAAAGCTAAAATGAGGTTGGGATAAGTTAGGCATTTCTTTAGCTTCCTCAATTTTCAGATCGAGTTGTTCATGAATGTCATTATTTTTATTGGAAGCTAATTTATGTTCTCTTCTGAAAAGAGGCAAGGCTGGAGCTGTGTGAGGTTTTTACAATTGCACCTGCAGAAGAAGATTTGCATTTTAGTTGAGGTGGCATTTCAAGAAAAAATTGTAAATGCATGTTTCTGAAAGTCATTAAGATGATATGACCATTGTATTCCAGCGCATATGCATGCTTTTCAGTTCATAAGTGAAGTAATGCGAAATGTGTTGCTTTGAGTGGGGTAATTGGTAATGAAGGATAATGTTAAATGTATAAACAGTGCATCCAAACCAATGTCATCCATTGAATATCTTTTATATCACATATGCAACAATGCTGGTTGAGTTATCACCACAATCCTTCCCCAGTCCAAACCTAACCTACCTCTTTTTCAGGAAAAACACTGTTGTTTCTATTCTATCCTCCAAATTCCAAAAACCTTGGTATTTATATATAAGAAGCCCCAATGAAGACAATTTTTTAGACAGATGTATGGACTGAACTTCTTGAAGCTTACTAGCAACTTCTTCCCAGTATCTTGAAATTAATTTTCCATAAACTGTGTTGAATGAAGAACAAGGCTACTTGGGAGTAGTGAAAGATCAGAAGAAGACAGGATAGGCAATCATGCACGGAAAGCCAAAACCAGGTTTAATTATACCAAAAAAATGAATGCATATATTTGCATGTGGCTATTTCTAACATTTTTATCATGATATTCCAGCAGATTCAGCCTAGGATACAAAATGTATGCTTCCATTAACTGAGTTTCCATGTCACGAGGTTAATTAATATACGGTGCACAATTGATGCGAGTGTGTAATTAAGGTACAATGGATCTGCCATTTCCTTCGTGAATCACGTTCAACATCCAGCATACAATAGCAGTAGGTTTTAGATGACCGAACATGAGTATGTTTTAGGAGGTCCAAGATCAGTTGTTTAGGTTAGATTCAGTTAGGATATTTTTGTAATTTGACATCAGTCTTCTTTGTTAGTCACCGATCGCTGGGCACCCATTTGCGCATCCCGAAGATGAACCACGAGAAGCGTTCTGGACTCGCCTCCTAAGCATTAGCGGCCTGACGGTTCCCACAGAGGAATTCTTCCACACATTCAGACAGATGAATGCAGCGTTTTGTGTTCACCATGCCCAAGAACCCAACAATCTCAGCAGACATCCAAAGGTCATTGAAAGTTTCCGCCAGGTGTTGGAATCCAGATTCAATTCCATAGATATAATATAATTAAGTGCTTTGCGAGGATCCGGACATTTATTCATCTCGGGCTGGTGAACAAGGTGAACGTCGCCAAGCTCGCAAAGCGGCAGCAGCGGAAAGCTGAGCAGTTTGCTCAGTGACTGCGAAGTATGGGCCGCACTTGGGCGATACTTCACATTCAGATCAGTGTTTGAATCTTTCATTGTTTGGACGTAGGTGCATAACTTGCCGTTGATCATATAGCAGCATATCAGGACTTTCTACACAAATATTACACGAGACTAAACGTGCGTGTTGCAGTCGCACCGAGCGTATGTCAAGCTCAACAACTGATATGTGCCTGTGTTTGTGAAGTCGGTAGAGCGTAGCCTGTAGGTTTACACGTACTCATCGTCCCACTACGGTGCTCGTGAGTAGTCTGTGTATGTATGCATGTCGAGCTGTTCTCAGCCACAGATGTCACGATGAGGATGTTCCATCTTTTCTTGCCAGTTCGTCCGATTTTATAAGGTGCCTCATATGTACGTACTGTAATGTTAGGTATTGTAATGCATTGTCGCAATGCAATCTCATTAAGTACCGTGGCTTATCTGCACCTGCTACCGATAACTTCTTATGTCACGCGTTTGGTGGAGCCGCGGTAGCTTAGTCCGTAGGGTGTTGGGCTCTTGACCGCAATATTATGGGTACGAGTCCCGCAACCAGCGGAATTACCGAGTCCACCCGCGACCAATCGGTTTGAGAAGTTGGCGACGCTATATGGCCTAGCAGTTAATTGCGTCGTAAAGGAACCCAAGGTTCTTTTTCTGCTTCATGTGTTTGCTTCTCCCAATATATGTCTTGCGTTGTGCTTCCTCAATATATCGTTTTAATACGCACTCTGTTGGGCGCCGGAATATATATATTCATGTGCGCAAAATGACGAACGCAGTCCATGCGCCCAAAATGCACATTCACTTCCACCACAGAGTACACAACCGAGAAACAATCGGCAGTGGGAGTGAGGGCCTTCCTCAATCTTGACAGTCTCGTCTTCTCCAGATGCATGCTCCTCGTATTAAAGTCTGATTGATAAACAACTTTTTGTTGTCGTATTTATGTCGTGCTGTACTGCAAAATGCGTGATTTTTATTATTTAAAATTTAGTCCCAGTTGTTGCTGGGGAACTTTGGGAACCAGGGTTCTATCGCTAAGCAGAGCTTGTTGCGTGAACCCTCGCCCCACCACCCGATCCACGAATTCATTTTCAACGGCAGAATTTTGATCGAAAGTTTAACGTGCCGTCAATACACCGACACGGCCGCCCGGTAGCTCGTCCCCGGCCTTATCGGGCCAGTTGCCAACTCACACTCCCTGCCGGGGGCTAAACGCGAGCGCGCGAAGCGACTCGAATCCTGTGTTGCCAGGACAGGGGAGACCAGCACAGGCCAGCGCTCTAACCAACTGAGCTACCGGGGTGGCATTTCAGGTCGCACGACGCGAATAAAGAAATCATATTTTGAAAGGAAAATATTTTCTTTAGTTAAAACTAGAACACATTTAATTAAAAAGATGTATGGTATTGCATGGTAATTTTCCATTCCAACCGCAAATTAAGCTGTTATTAAAGTTGCTTCCGAGCTGGTCTGGCATAGAAATTGCTGTTACCCCTGCAATATTGCATGCATGACAGAAGTTCGTTCACATGGCGTTAGCGACGCAGCCAATTCATTTCGACTGAAAATGCCGAATAACGGTGTGCGAACATGGGCAAAGCCACGGTGGGGAATGAACGGGGATGCTTCCCCAATCTTGCCAAGTTCCGGGTTAAGCCTTTGACAATGCATGATAATCGAACCGAAATCCTCATGCGGGCATCTAAAATCCGTCTTAGCGCTTACGGGTTCCACAAAGTTGTTGCCGAATCTAAATCGAGCTTTCATGGTACGAAAAGCGTGATTTTTTTAATTTTGCGCCGTCACTCCAGAAAGTTCAGGATTGTCACCGAAATATTTTAGCAAACGTCTGCTCCTGTCAAAACAATGCTTGTCGCAGTCCTGGTGGCGTGTGTTCGCCGTGTATCGTAAAAGGCGTGGAGCCGAGCTTAGAACTGGCATCGCTCTGACTCCAGCTCGGGTCCAGTCATTTGAATGTTCGACAGCATGCACAATTGTTGGTTTTGTCACCTTGATAATCATGTACTGTTATTATATGCACACCTCGAGGAGCAGGGACTAATGTTGGTCGGCGTGTACTGGTGGGAGGGGAAAGGGCAACCGTTAGTTTTTGGCTCAATATTTGCAATGCACTGCCGTAGTGCCACAAATGATTAAATTCAGGGGATCCTGTCTCCTGTCCCACCCCCGATGGTCCGCGCCCGTGTCAGGAAGGGACTGTGGGCCTGGACACTGTCATAAGCGGTGACGTGTTCCGTATTTCCTATGCCTGGCTGATTAGAAGAAGTGCCCAACCATAAATTTAAGGTGGCAGAACCCCAGCCTTGCAGAATATCTGAATATTGAATATTGCAGAATATTTCCCTTCTCTTTATGAAAAAGATCGTCCCATGTGAACAGTGTCTTAATTCACTGTCGCTTATTAGGACTTCCCACGATGCGCACAAAAAGCTGCCGGCCTCCAGGCTCGAACCGGCTACCTCCGAGTCGGCAAACCGACGCGCTACCAACTACGCTACCAACACCGAGTCGCTCGGCCCGCTTAAGTTAAATAGTGTCGATGGATATGACATGAGTCTAAATAACACCATTTTATACAATAACTAACACATTCGTGTGAAAGTCTCCCATGATTATCGAAATACCATGAAAGAAGCTTTCAGATGACGTATAATTTGCACCACTCACGTATACTTGTTAGCCAGGAACGTACGCGGAAAAGTACCATTTCTTGCTGTCGTGATAATGTGCTGAGCCCAAATCAGCGCCCAGATGACGTCCCCGGCTGCCAATGAACATTGACAGGGGCCGCCCTGGGCGGCGTCACAGCGAAGGTCACGCACCGGGGCCTGTCCGTTGGCTAATACTGCGGTTCAGGTTTCACCGACCACACGCGCCGGTTTGGATGTCCGTTGACATAGCGAACACGGTACCGATTCCCAGTGTCCGTACTACGGGTCTGACACCGCTAATGTCACTGGCACAGCCCCACTGACCACACACAGTTATCGGGCCCGGCTCGCCGATGCCACTACCATGGTTCCATTCGTTAATTGTGTCCGGCCATCAGCCGGCGCCACGGGTACAGTTCCCCTGCCCAGACCACTGTAGGAGTCTGGATGCCCACTGCCGCCTCCGATGGGGCCTCCATGTGACAAGGCCCCCTGACAAGGTCACATGGGCCTGGCCGCCCGCTGCCGCCTCCCATCAGGCACACCGATGCTTCTGTTAAGACCCCTCATAAGGTCACATGGGCCTGGTCGTCCGCTGACGCTTCCGATACGGCCACACCTTTGATCAGGCCCACTGGCAAGGTCACATGGCTGTCCGCTGACGTAGCCCATCAGGCCCCGCTGACTGGTTGCTCATGGGCCTGGTCGTCCGCTGACGCTTCTGATACGGTCACACCTTTGATCAGGCCCACTGACAAGGTCACATGACTGTCCGCTGACGCACTGCTGACCAGGTCATGCACTGGGCTCTGGCGGTTCATATACACTGTTGCGCTCCCACTGACTAGACCAGACACCCGGTCCTGGGGTAAGGTTAAGCGACCGCAAACGTTAAGGTCCCCCTGACCTGCCAGGTCGCGGCCAAGACACACCGACCGCCGATACTTGACCCATGTTCCCTGCCGGCAGAGTCCCTAACCAAGGCCGCAACCACCATTCGCACCGCACGGCCCCGCGCGACACCGACCGCGCCGCCTGCAGCACGACGGCGCCAGTCTGCCTCCCAGTCTCGGGGTGGCCAAACCGACGGCGGCCCGCCCTCCCTGCCCGTACCCCCTGCCGCGCTACAACGCGGACGACCCGTCGCTAAACGGCGGCGCGCCATCGCCAGGCCGTCCACCCCACGTGCGTCCACAAGCAGCGGCGGCTCCAGCACGGTCTCCGACGCGCTCGGGGACTGCTCTGACGTCGACTCCTCCGCGCGGTAATCGCCCCTCCCGGGCCCATCAGGACCCGGCGAGGTCACTGACCTCAGTTCGGCCCCACTCGCCTCTGACCGCCCGGATCCGCCACGGTTTCTCAAGCTCCCCACCGTGGGGCGCTCCCTCTTGGACGAGCTGAAGAGGCGAGACCGCGTGGTCGCCGTGGAAGATTTCCTGTGCCCCCAGCTGCACCTCGCCCGGGCCAACACGACCGTCCGCGCCAGAGGCCCCGCCCATCTGCGTGGCCAACTACGTGCGCGATGTGACGGCGATCGCCGCCTATCGAGCATACACTTTTTCCTCCTGGTTGGTATTATTTGGCTTAGGGCATAAATTTGATATAGCATAACGTTTCACAGTTTATGTAGTTACCTTAAACACACATAAACAGATATATTTACGATATATAAAATATATTAAAAATTATAGTTAATAATAATTTATAGTTAAAAAGCAATAAAAAAAAAGTTTTTTTTATAATTATCCCCCCCCCCCCCCCCTCCCTCCCCTGGGTGGGATTTTCCACGAAAACGGCCCCCCTACCGCACCATGGTCACGAGGTATCGCACTTTCTCCCACTCCCACAATTTCACCTTTCCCGGGCCGCGGGGGGGTTCTTCTGTTTTTTGGGGTGTCCGTAGCCACCGCGGCTGTCGCCATCTCCATCTCCTCGCACTTGCCCGCCATCCGGCAGGCACGTCACCAGGTGCTCCCCCTGGATCGCCACGCCTAGTCCTCACCCTCCGCGCCACAGCCAAACTACCACGGCCCCGCCGCCCGACCCGAGCTCCGCTAACCCCGGCGGTCTTGCGGCTCCTCAAGTCAGCCTTGCGCCGCTCCGGGGAGCACAAGGCGGACCGCGCCGCAGCGTGGAGCGCCATCACAGTCGGATTCTTCGGGGCGCTCCGTGCGTCCGAATGCCCCTGCGAATCTGCGCTCGATCCCCGACGATCCTGTCAGCGACGACACCTGCAGCTGGGGCCCCGATGCCTCGTGCTGACCATACTTGCCGCAAAATCCGATCAAACATTCAGGGGTGCACCTGTCATGCTGTCGGAAATCGGCGGCCCCTTGTGCCCCGTGACGGCGTTCCGGGAGTATCTCCGGACCCGGACCCCGGGCCCGCGAACGTCGGCGGCCTTCACGCGCGGCGACGGCCGCGCCTGCACCCCAGCGTGGCTCAGCGGTCTTCTTGCACGCCCCTTGCAGGCCCCGCCTGACAAGGTGTTCACCTCACATAGCCTGCGCATCGGGTACGCCACTGCAGCGGCCGCCGCCGGAGTCACCGACGACACTATCCGCACCGCGGGCCGCTGGTCCAGCAGGGGCCTTCTCCCGCTACATCCGTGGACCCCGGCGGTCCGCCATCGAGGCGTGAGTGCAGATTGCCCGCTTGTAAGGCCTCAGAAGGAGGAACATTATACCACATACAGAACCGTTTGGTGATTTGGCGTCTTTCAGCCGTACATCAACGAAAACGGAACGGCTAAAACTAACTGGAGTCGAGACCATCGCAAGCCAAACCGTAGGTCGCAACTGCAAAGAAAAAAACTCTAAAGAACGAGTAAGTAAATGCTAACTATGTATTATCTATTGTAGTGAATAATTGCAACTTTGCGTTGGGTTATGGTAAGTTGCAATGCAAGCTGCGCATTCTGTAAATCCTTGTTGCTCTTGGACATATATGTCCCAGACCAGTTTTGAGCTTTCATCAGATGTGAGTTATCAGCCCTGGGTAAATTGATGCTGCTTTGTGTATTCCAGACAAGTTTATTACATCAATGCAAAATATAGCATTGATGAGATAATCCTTGAACCCTGTGCAGCTTGTACTGCAATCCGAGGGTTCGGTTCCCACCCATGGCGCTTCCATACGTAGATCGGAGGTGATGCTGGTGAAAAAGGGCAGATGGCCAGGTGGCTCGCCTTGAAGCATTGCAACCCAACTAGAATGTTGAAACTATTTCTACTACTTTATCTTATGATTACCGGGATGTGCTTCTTGCGGTTCACGGATGAATTGCAACCACTGTGAATATGATTTTCAGCATTGCAGTCAAGAAAATGGATGTATAATGTCCTCAAAGCCTGACGATGTTTATCATGATCCCATTGCTTTTTTTTCTTTCTTTTTTTGTATGTGAAATGTTTGTCGTGACATTTTGTTATTTAAAACCATTAACTCGTATTGAAGTGTGAAATGCAGTAATATCTGTAATCATAAAAAGCTGTGTTGAGTAACTAACAACTCGGAGTTTAATGTGAAATAATAATATAAGCTAAAGTTATGCTCCGATACAGAAGCAGATTGAACACGTTAATGTGGGATTGCCCATGCATGCACTTATTCTTTGATGTCTTGAAGCCCGTTTATGCTGTTCGCACATTTACTAACAACGCTATCGTTAATTCTCTGCTCCACCAGATCTGGTCATCGTGTCGTCAGGAGAGGGGTTACGTCGGCCGAAGAGCCAAGGTTCCTGCCTCAGCTGCGTCACCTGCGCCGCTCACATGAGAATAAGAAGCAAGGGAGCTCTTGGTGTTTCCGTTGTATACAGAGCAGTTCCCACTACGGCCATGACGTCACCTGCACCGCTCATATGACATCATATGAGCGGTGCCGGTGACTCATCATAGAAACATCACATCATAAAAGCAAAGGAGTCCGTGGTGTTTCTGTTGTTTACAGAGCAGTTCTCACTACGGCCATGACGTCGCCCCGAAACATCTCCAGATCCATCCAAAGCTTAAGCTGGAGCTGATTGGTAACAATATATGTTTAAACACGACAAAGCAAGCTGTATTACCGCTACCGTCAGCGCATCCTAACGCACAAACTGCTGTCGCACCGCCTAGCTAGGACGCAATGAACTGTGTCTAATGTACAGAGCCAGTAAGGATTCAGCCTCCAGCCACAAGGTGCACTTCAACCACTTCGAACCGGGTTATTATGCACTGGAAAACTTGTAGTTCGTTCCATTTTTTATTATGTGAGAAATTTCACGTGTATTTCATTGCGCATGTGACACACGTAAGCCGCTAATGATCCACAACCACAAGAGCTTGTTGTATATGTGTCCAGCAAAACGATATAAATAATTGTAGCAGACCCAGCTAACCCTTACATGGGAATACCAATAACTTCCCGTTGGTATGCTTATTACTCCAGGAGGCCAAATTTGTGTCGTGGGACGTGGTAGCGTAAGTATCTAAGTGCGAAATATTCGATAGCTTAGCTGCCTTTGAAATGTTTTATTCCATGTCGATTGCTGCAGCGGTCCCTCCTGGGGCACAAGATGTACTTAAGAATGGTACAAAAATGGTTTACTCCAATAACAAAGTTTTGATAAATAAGTTATAGACCAGTCCTGCAAAGGAGATCCACATAATGCAAGATTGAACTGCATCCAGCATTAACACTTGGAAATGTATTCAACGACCAATATGTTATGTTCATCATAGGTAGTAAGATCAGAATATACAGTATCCTCTCTTGCTCCTGCTCACACCTTTGGTCGTTACTATCAATATCGCCCGCTCCCGACTTCATCATTCAGCGATGCCTACAGATATTCCTGCACCATTTTACAGCCACCATATCCTGGCATGCAGGTCGGTTCAAGGCAGGGACTCTGCCACAAGCATATTTGCGCATCTGAGCAAAGGCACGGCCAATCCCAGGAAGCGAGATGTTCACCGGTCATCCGACTACGGAACGTTGTGGTCACGGTAACAAGCCGATAGGTTGTGTACAACGGGGGGATGTCCCGTACATCCTTTGGGACCGGACCGTGAAGGGAGAGGTTTGTATCCAATTGCTATGTTGCATTATGTTGAAGTGTTCATTGAGCAAATAGTTTGCCGGTTCAGAGGGACTCTAGCATGCATGTATTGCTTACGAAGCCTTGACAATTGGTCTCAAAAGCTTCCTTTGTGAATTGTGGATATGCCTGCAAGCGAATGGCAATTACTTCATGTTTCATTTAGCTTGTGCCAAGCCCATAGCATTTGGCAAAGACGTACATCCAATACTTGACGTTCTCCGTATAGGAAGTGTCTTTGCCGTGTTAAGTGATTTACGCAATCACGATGGTATTTAGTACCGGGCATAGATCGGGTCATGCCATGATGACGTCCCACCATAATTCAACCAAGTGTACGTCGCCTACTGAGCGCATATAGTCAGCGGTCGCAGCCGAGCAGACCGGGTGGGTGCCACAACCTCGCCATTTCGGTCGTGACTGAGTGAGAGCTACGACTTCATTCGGATCCATCGGCCTTACTCAGATGGCGAGATTTGAATGGTAATGATGCTTTAATATTAATTTTGTTAAATATCAATATATAATAATATATATATATATATATATATATATATATATATATATATATATATATATCGCGTATATCACGGCCAAAAAGGAGTCAGAGTTGAATAACTTCTTGAAAATTAGTGGGAAATATTTTCTGTTTATATTAGCATCTGTTTATAGTAGCATGGTCCCAAGTAGCTTTGGGTTTCTCCGAAGTTGGCTGAATTCAATAGTGTAGATAATAATGTAGATCCTGCACTCTCCTATTACTGATCTAGCAATACTTCACACCAACATGAACAATGCAGCTTGCTCGATTGATGTCCATATAATACAAACGCCACCCAGTGGCTTCTTGGAAAGTTGGCGTGGATATTTCTGGGTGCGTTTTATATGGTGATACTGTTTTCTTCTGTCACAGACACGATCTCAAGTCAGGCATAATACGTGTCGCCAGGCTGTGGCCTTCCTCGAGAAGCACCAGGGTCGCGAACGTGCACCTCTGACAAACGACCACATGGCAATCGGTTAGACAACCACGCTCCACATGGAAATGTTCTCCATGCTCGGTGAAAACGTGCTGTGCATGGATAACACGCACACCACGGCAGGCAAGCAGGCGGAAATAAATGACGCTAAGTTCCTGATTATTGTATTTTTTGTCGGAGCATGCAAACCATGGCGAATAGCGTATGATAACCAGAGGCGTAACCAGAGGTGTAACCAGAGGTGTGACCAGAGGTGTGACCAGAGGTGTGACCAGAGGTGTGACCAGAGGTGTGACCATAGGTGTGACCAGAGGTGTAACCAGAGGTGTAACCAGAGGTGTGACCATAGGTGTGACCGGAGGTGTGACCGGAGGTGTGACCATAGGTGTGACCAGAGGTGTGACCAGGGTGTAACCAGGGGTGTAACCAGGTGTGTAACCAGGTATGTAACCAGGTGTGTAACCAGGGGTGTAACCATGGGTGTAACCAGGTGTGTAACCAGGTGTGTAACCAGGTGTGTAAACATGTGTGTAGTCAGGTGTTTAATCAGGTGTGTAATCATGTGTGTAATCAGGTGTGTAATCAGGTGTGTAATCATGTATGTAATCATGTGTGTAACCAGGTGTGTAACCAGGTGTGTAACCATGTGTGTAACCATGTGTGTAACCATGTGTGTAACCATGTGTGTAACCATGTGTGTAACCAGGTGTGTAACCAGGTGTGTAACCAGGTGTGTAACCAGGTGTGTAACCAGGTGTGTAACCAGGTGTGTAACCAGGTGTGTAACCAGGTGTGTAACCAGGTGTGTAACCAGGGGTGTAACCAGGTGTGTAACCAGGTGTGTAACCAGGGGTGTAACCAGGGGTGTAACCAGGTGTGTAACCAGGTGTGTAACCAGGGGTGTGACCAGGGGTGTGACCAGGGGTGTGACCAGGGGTGTGACCAGGGGTGTGACCAGGGGTGTGACCAGGGGTGTGACCAGGGGTGTGACCAGGGGTGTGCCCAGGGGTTTAATCAGGGGTGTAGCCAGGTGTGTAGGCAGAGGTGCATGCCGAAGTGATTAAGTTTGTTCTGCACGTTGGTTGAACACCAAAGGTCCATTGGTTGAACTAAAGACGTTTTTTAATTTTAAAGCACGCTCCTTGTATTCTCACGAAGTTCTGCCCTAAAAACTTTCAGGGTACTAGTGACAAGGTCATATTTTGAATTCATATTGAGAGCTGACTCTGCTCAGGCAGTGATATTCTTGCAGTGCCAGTGGTGTAGAGGCATTCATGGATTCTGAACACTTCGCGTTACAGTATGTGGTTATTTCAGGCTCGTCTCGTGTTTTTTTGTTACACCCCCTGAGGTTTTTCCCCGACAGCGAGAAAACAGCAGCGCGCAGCCCCTCAAAATCCTTAGTACCTTTTCCTTGCTCACTTTTGCACCTAAAGTGAACATTTCAACCTCAGGTCATGTAAGGTCATTAATCTAGCTCAGATCAAAGAAGACCACCTCAAGCCGACGGGTGGGAGCGGGCTATGGTGGCTGTCACGGGAAGCTGACGGGCGGGAGCGTGTTGTGATGGCTGCCACAGGTAGCCGACGGGTGGGAGCGTGTTATGGTGGCTGTCACAGGAAGCCGACGGGCGGGAACGTGTTGCCGCTCAGCTGGAGGCCTTGATCACAGCCTCCGGTTGGGAGATCGCCGGTGTTACCACCGACACAGAGGCGGTGGTTACCACCACCGACACCGGAGCGGTGAGTGCCTTTGTCAAGGAACTCACGCTTTCCAAATCGTCCAGGCCATACGGCGTATATTTCGGCTGTGAATGGCTAAGGAAGTGCAACCAGTGGGCGGCAGCCTTTCGGGGTGCCGTCTTCATAACAACAAACAACCGACTGGAGTCCTGGCATGCCCAGCTGAAGGTCTTCCTGCGCCCAGGATACCACACAGTTGGTGGGTATGACATGCATATATAATAATACATACAACTGTTTTACTATTTTACCTATAATGAACAAAGCTTAACAGGTGACCAAGTTATTTTTCAACAGAAACGTACCTGTTTTTGTTGGCAACCCCTGTTGGACACCCGTTGGTGCTTCTAGTTATATTTGCATAGCAGCCCGCATCGAATTGAGTAGCAGCAATACGCTCCTCTCATGACACCTAAATTCATAGGCAGTGCACGGTTTATAATGTCCATTGTTAATGGTCCCTCTTGTGGACCGTTTTCACAAACTGCATATGGAACCAAACAAATTAGTCGACAGCTCGGCCGCAAACAAGACGATACATCATAAATATTTTCTTGCAATCATTTTCTTCATAGCCACACAATTTTCTCCGATATTAGCGTGGCTTAAAGCGTTCCAGAAACATTCAATGTGGGACACGATTATACATGTCCTTCCAAGGTGCCTGCTCTCGTGGATGAAGTACCTGAGAACGAGAAAACGCCAACGTTCCAACGGCCTCCGGTTCCAATGGCACTCGAAGGCAACAAAGATTGCCAAAGATGATCACCGGCGAGCCCTCTAGTGGGGGCAGCCATCTGCCCCTACCAGACATGCCTACAACGCTGTGACGACTGCCGAGTGTGTATTCACCGGTACATCTGCACGTGCCCCGAACGACTCGTAAGCTGCTGTCATTGCGCATGACCTTTTTGGAAGTAGCTGTTTACGAAATATGAAACTTGTGTGCTGGTATGTTATCATCAGGTTGTTTTGTGTGATACATTGAGATATATTTTTGTTGATGCTGCATGCCTATTGCTTGCTTTTTTCCTATTGTATGACACTAGAACACTCAGTTCGTGCTGAAATGGCCATGTCTGATTGGAATGATGTAAATGAACTTATTCGTAAGTAAGTACCCATGCATCCGCATTGGCTTATACATATATATATATATATATATATATATATATATATATATATATATATATATATATATATATATATATATATATATGTGTGTGTGTGTGTGTGTGTGTGTGTGTGTGTGTGTGTGTGTGTGTGTGCCTGGGTGCACGTGTGTGTGTGTGTTTGTGTTTGTATGTGTGTGTGAATGTGTGTGAAATGTGGATGTGGGAGTGCGTGGGTGGTTGTGTTTGTGCATTGGGGTATAAGTACGAGGGAGGCGTGGAATCAAATAGTTTAGAGGAGGCTGGCTCAGTTTAAACTCAGGAGTTGGATGAAATAGTGTTGGATGTTAGCTGGAAGGAAACATATTGATTCAAGATACTCAACATGGGTTTAGGAAATGGCGATCATGTCTCACAAATCTCTTGAACTTTTTGAACTTCGCCACAGAACAATTTGATCAGGGAAGTCAGGTTGATTTAGCATATCTTGACTTTAGTAAGGCCTTTGGCAAGGTACACGGTTAATGATACAGCTTCAGGCCCATGATATTGCAGGTAGTATCTTAAAATAGATAGAGTTGTGGCTTTCAGATAGACAACAAAGAGTGATGCTAAATGGTACAAAATCATCAAGTCAAAGTGTTCTTAGTAGAGTCCCCCAGGGGTCAGTACTGGGGCCACTACTGTTCATTATATTTGTAAATAACATTGAACGTGGCCTAAGCAGTAAGGTTGTGAAACTTGCGGATGATTTGAGAGTCTTCAGGGCAATAACAGGTCAAAATGAGCATATCTCGCTGCAAAAAGACTTAGACGAACCTGTGAAGTGGTCCGAAGAATGGCAAATGAAATTTATTTTCGATAAGTGCAAAATCATGCATATAGGTAAGCAGCATATGAAGGCTCCATACTTGAAAGGTGGCCAACTGCTATCAGTAACTCAACAGGATAAGGATTTAGGTGTTATTCTAAACACACAATTGGGGGCATTAAAACAGACCAAGGAAGCTAGGAAGAAAGCATTGAGAATGCTTGGGGCAATAAATAGGAATGTATCATACAGAAGTGAGGAAGTCATCACGAAGGAAACTTTATTGTGCATATGTCAGGCCACATTTGGAATAGTGCATCCAAGCTTGGCCTCCTAGCTGTGAAAAAGATTGTTGGATTTTAGAGAGAGAGTACAAAAGAGGGCTACAAAAATGGTTAATGGTATAAGCAATCTGGCATATGAGGAAAGATTGAAGAAATTAAGTATGTTTTCGCTTAGATATAGAAAGCTGAGGGGAGATCTCAACGAGGTCTTTAAATTTGTCCATGGTCTGGAGAGGGGATATCTTGGGGAAATGTTTGAATTGAACAGAACTGATGCAATTAGAGGTCATCAATTCAAAATTAAAGTTAACCACAGCAGAACAAGGTTAAGACAAGGCTTTCTTCACCAACAGGATAGTAGAACGCTGGAACAAGCTGGCAGAAACCATTGTAAGTAGCAGCACATTGAACGTCTTTAAAAGCAGCATAGACAATCGTTATAAGAATAGAGGGCTTGCTTTTCAATATTACAGAGAGGCCTGATCGACGGATTTGGTGGGAAACTGGTTGAGTGTACAGAGTGCAACCAAGAAGGGCCCTTGTGGCTCATAGTTACACTAATATTTTATGTCTTTATGTCTTTATGGATGAAAACCGTAATATTCAAGGGTAGAAAATGATGTGGTGGGACCAAGTATATTGCGTTTTCACTCTTGCCTGATTGCGTGTGCATCGATGCCCAGCGCAACATTGTTTGCTGGCCTATGTGTGTCTCCGAAGTTAATTTGTCTTATTTTAATGATTACAAACCCATGTTTCCCTTCGGCAGCGATACCAAAGAATGTGCGAGCACATACATGCCGTTTCGCTGTCGGCACCACAGTCAGATTTGGAAGAGCATTGTGTGGTGACGGTCCGGAGACAGCAGGAGCAGGAGACAGCAGTTCAGGTGAGACAGCAGGAGCTGTCTCACCTGGAGCACTTCACGATGACAGGTGTGTAAGAGCCACACAGATCAATGACCAGAGTCATAGCCAATGAAAATCATATCAGCTTCCGAACAGTTCTTAGGTAGTTGAGGCATAGTACCATGGTAACGACCCACGTACATTTTTCGCAACGTTCCTTTGACTTCACAGACTTATGGAAGTGTTCAAAGATTGGGCTACATTTTGACTCTCATTACAGTAGACAGTAGACGCCATTAAGTAATGACACATTTGGTCGTTTGTATACCAGGTGGAGCAGCCTCCCAGTGCCTTCATGTGTCCACCGCTCATGCTCGCTGAGCGGTGGCATGACGTCCGGAGACATGATGAACGATCGTATGCTCACCGCATGCATCGATTTGGGTGGTCTAAAAGATTTCAATTAAATCGATTATGTCCTATGCTTGACATTCCACTACGTACTCAAATATGCAAGCCATTTCTGCATATGGAGAATTCTGCAGATATCTTGGAAGCTGGATTCATCTTGCATGAAACGGTAGCCTCCCATCGTCATGTCCATGAGTCGGCTGAATCGGAAATGAACACAGGGTGAAGGTGAAAAATAAAAGCACAAATTAAGTATATAGGCTAATGTGTAAGCAAAAGCACAATAATGACGATACATTAGTATTACTAAGTCCTTTACTTTTTGGGACAGGGGGTTCGCAAGTTTTTTTTTGTCATTTGCAGAGGGACAAATATATCAAGTGTTTCACTGTTTATATCTAGTTCACTGGATAGGCGACTAACTGATCTGCTACAGGTACAGAGTTGTTCGAAGACAAAGCAGACAAGCTACCTGAAAGGTCAGGTCATCTGCCTTGGAAGAAAATACAAAGCAAAACACCCTGATGTGCCCCCTGGCCACCGCCCCATGAATTAAAAGGAAAAGGCGAAAAGTCAAAGCACTTACATTCACGCCCCCTCCCGCGTGGCCCCAGGAGCGCCACTGGGCCCCACCGCCGCCGCTGGCATTGGCGCGTTCCTATAGCAAGGGAGTGCTCTTTTGACCGAAAGTGCCCTAACCCACATCAGGGCTTCCCTTTGCCCGGTCCAAAGTGTCATCTTGGCCGGAATGTCGCCCTTCGCCCCCCAAAAATCACCTGCCTGATGTGCCCCGCCTGTGCCAAAGGTACACTATCGGCCCCAAACTGCCCTTTTGACGACATTTTTCACGCCCCATCCCCCCGGTCAACAAACCTTCCAGTGTACCCCGGACCGCAAAACGTGCCCTTTTGGAGCCGGTCAGATGCTCTTTTGGAGCCGGCCAAGTGCCCTTTTCGGTCCGGGGCCCCCATGAGAAAATCCTGGGTGTGCGCCTGAACGCCACATATTCAAATCGTTGTGCACTCTTTGTCAAAATTGCCGGTGATGTTGCAGCGGCTCAGGAGCGGCGGGAACCGGACGGGAGCGGCGGGAGCCAGACGACCACGGGAGACAGGAGCGGCGGGAGCCAGACGGGAGCGGCGGGAGCCAGGCGACCACGGGAGACAGGAGCGGCGGGAGCCAGACGACCACGGCAGACAGGAGCGGCGGGAGCCAGACGGGAGCGGCGGGAGCCAGACGACCACGGCAGACAGGAGCGGCGGGAGCCAGACGACCACGGCAGACAGGAGCGGCGGGAGCCAGACGACCACGGGAGACAGGAGCGGCGGGAGTCAGACGACCACGGCAGACAGGAGCGGCGGGAGCTAGACGATCACGGCAGACAGGAGCGGCGGGAGCCAGACGACCACGGCAGACAGGAGCGGCGGGAGCCAGACGAGGAGCGGCGGGAGCCAGACGACCCAGACGGCAGACAGGAGCGGCGGGAGCCAGACGACCACGGAGCCAGGAGCGGCGGGAGCCAGACGACCACGGCAGACAGGAGCGGCGGGAGCCAGACGAAGGAGCGGCGGGAGCCAGACGACCACGGAGCAGGAGCGGCGGGAGCCAGACGACCACGGCAGACAGGAGGAGCGGCGGGAGCCAGACGACCACGGGAGACAGGAGCGGCGGGAGCCAGACGACCACGGCAGACAGGAGCGGCGGGAGCCAGACGACCACGGCAGACAGGAGCGGCGGGAGCCAGACGACCACGGGAGACAGGAGCGGCGGGAGCCAGACGGGAGCGGCGGGAGCCAGACGACCTCGGCAGACAGGAGCGGCGGGAGCCAGACGACCACGGCAGACAGAAGGAGCGGCGGGAGCCAGACGACCACGGCAGACGGGAGCGGCGGGAGCCAGACGACCACGGCAGACAGGAGCGGCGGGAGCCAGACGACCACGGCAGACGGAGCGGCGGGAGCCAGACGACCACGGGAGCCAGACACACGGAGAGGAGCGGCGGGAGCCAGACGACCACGGCAGACAGGAGCGGCGGGAGCCAGACGGGAGCGGCGGGAGCCAGGAGCGGCGGGAGCCAGACGACCACGGGAGACAGGAGCGGCGGGAGCCAGACGACCACGGGAGACAGGAGCGGCGGGAGCCAGACGACCACGGCAGACAGGAGCGGCGGGAGCCAGACGACCACGGGAGACAGGAGCGGCGGGAGTCAGACGACCACGGCAGACTGGAGCGGCGGGAGCCAGACGGGAGCGGCGGGAGCCAGACGACCACGGCAGACAGGAGCGGCGGGAGCCAGACGACCACGGCAGACAGGAGCGGCGGGAGCCAGACGACCACGGGAGACAGGAGCGGCGGGAGCCAGACGACCACGGCAGACAGGAGCGGCGGGAGCCAGACGACCACGGCAGACAGGAGCGGCGGGAGCCAGCCGACCACGGCGGACCAGAGGAAGCGGCGGGAGCCAGACGACCACGGCAGACAGGAGCGGCGTGACCTGCAAAACAGCCTGCCGCGGCTGTTCGCCATGGTGGACTCTGTACCCCTGGAGACGGTCTGCTCCTGGTCCCTCCTGGGCAATGGCACTTCCCTGCCAGGAGGTCCGGATGTCGGCACAGCTGGCTGCAGCAGTGCTTCAGTCTCTGGAGAGGGAGCGCACTCCTCAGCCGCCCACGGTGTGCCTGGATCAGGATCAGCGCCTCCAGTCGGTCCTCGGACATCGCAGCTCGGAGTGCTGTCAAGGTGCACGTCACTTTGGAAAACACGCGCTCAGCCTCTGCCGTCGACACCGGGAGTACGGACAGCACTCGCAGCAGTGTGTGCATTGTTGGGAAGATTGTTGGCGGGGCACGCGTTCAGGGCTGCGATGGCTGTCAGCGGAGCGTCCTCGCGTCGGTCCCTCCACATCGCTGACCAGACATCCAACTCGGCTTGCACCTGTGACTCGGTCACGTCTCCCAGCAGCCCCTTGAACTGCTGGTAGGCTGGCTGGACCTGGGACCAGTCAGCGGCGCCGACGCGCTTGGGGAGGAACGTGCTCAGGCCTCAGGCCACCAGCTTCATGTGTGTGCCGAACCGCATTGTCACATCTTGTAGCAAATGATCCAGGGCGGGTTGAAGACATTGACTAGTTAGTACCCTTCGATAGACTTGTCCTTCCCCGCGTTGGCGTCCTTCCCCGCGTCCACAGCCCTTCTTGGGCTGTGGACAGGAGAGAAAACCCGCGTCCTACAATACAACAGACACTACAATAGATGCTGGCCATTACAACAGAAAAGTCATTGTGAGATGTAGTTTGTATTCGTGTAATTGGGAATATATGAACTATTCAGACCATTTATATGGCTTTATAGGAGAAAGAGAGAGACAATGAGACAGTGCAAATGCCAAACAGGCATGGGGAAAAGTGTGCAAGCACGTTATCAACATCGCACAGCGAGCTGTTCAGATCACTGATTTGGCAGAGGCCACGCCACTGCGGCCCACGCCGAATTTTATGTTCGGACCCCTAACTTAGTTCAGGGAGATACCTGAAAAAGAAAACGGTAATAAGCAACTTCCTAAAAAATACAGTAAACAAAAGATGCCAAAAAATGGTCAGGGACCCCGAATGTAACTTTTTTCCATCATTCATTGAGGACACACTCTAACATCTGCCTGTCGAGCGGCAACTGGTCTGCGGGGCCAATGAAAATCGGGTCAGAAGCCGGAACGGAAAATGTAAACATGCCAGAAATGACTTTTACCAGAGGGATCAACACTCAATAACACTAACGGTACACTGATTGTGTTACTTAAACTCATTTTTATATTTTTCAATCTACAATTAATAATGTGTTTGGGTGATGTTTCACGGTACCTGCAGGGCCTTGCAGAATGTCTGGAGACGGACCGTCCGGGGATACCGGAATCAGAAATGGCTGAGGACCTCGGCTGAAAAATAGACATTCAATGTTAACATGCTATAAAGGAAATATGCTACATGCAGCCATGTTTACGAAAATAAAGAATGCATACTTTTATTCAGAAAGGAATTGAGAAATTATGTTATATATAATTGTATACATAGTGAGAAGGTAGGCTTGAATATGTAAGCCAGAGCAAAAGGGCTCCTCGTGAAATGCAAAATATGATATTTGGATGCTCTTGGCAAATCACAAGATTTTACAATTTCATCCATAACATGACACAGGATTTCATCTTCGTCCAAATTTTAGGTGTATGTAGGCTAGGTCAAGCACATCAATATGTTATTTTGAATGAGTTTTATGAAGACGTGTATCTGATTTGAAAAAAATCCAATCCATGACGTACAGTGCATGTCTTATACGTTTGTAAGCAGGCTAATAGAGCACATACTGAGCTCTTTGTGACTGTAGCAGAGTCCGAAATGGTCTGGACTGCTTCTTTGTATACGAATCCGGACCAATCCATAGGATTGGATCGGCTTTGAATATGGTTTTTTGCATACATCACCGATTATATTGACTTGCATTCCAAACTATAAATAGAATGGCAAGTATTCAATAGGTTTGCACCGATTTAAAAACATATTTTTACCATAAGATTCCTGGTTAAAATACAATGCTAGGTTATATTATTACAATAACCTCAAGATGATACTTACCTCTCAGAGGGCTTCCTTTTAAAAAATAATTTGTAACTACTTTTTGATGTCCACTTTTGAAATGTTCAGAACTTCTCTTCATGTTTTAGATTGGAGATCATCCTGCTGGACAGTGGTATAATTGATTGAGTTAAACGGTCTATAAAGCAATACATTGCCAATGCAATACAATTGCTAAAAGTTATTCATTTTTGGGATTCCGGACCCCCAACGAAAATAATGGATGCGCCCCTGCAGACTGCCATTAATTTTGACTTTGGAGTATGAAGGATGCAGTGCAAATATTGTGGATGCAACTGTATTCCCAAAAAGAATAGAAAGTTACACCTATGATGTCACGTGCGGTGATCACCCAACTTCTTTCTTTTAGTAGCCTTGGATCACATCACCCCTTGCTCCCTCTATTGTTGTTCGAGCGAATAAATGCAACTACTTCCACAAGCTTTTTAGCAAAAAGTGCAAATTGTTTCCTATCTGAGATGGTCTGAGGTTTAATATTCCTGGAAACTGGCCTATTTATCAAATCAGTCAAATACAAAAGGTGGGGCCAAAAGGTATGCTGCCCCCCCCCCTTCGCGACCAAAGCGGGGCCATGGCCACGTTGCCCCCCCCCCCCATGGATCCGCCTCTGACCACACCCACTACACTCCTTTCAGAAATATGAAAACAATGGGGAATGTTCACTGACTGGGTGGTCAAGGTTGAAACTGGGTACGCCATATTTATAAGCTAATATGTCAGGCGAGGTCCTGCGGAGCCGAGGAGGAGGAATACAGGATAGTGGTGGCACGAGGAATAGTGGAATACAGGATAGTGGTGGCACGAGGAATAGTGGAATACAGGATAGAAAACTTGAGACTAACAAGTACAGTGACATTGGCGAGAGACCAATATACACTGCATGGTAATGTAAGCCTGTTCTGTTTCGAGTGAAAGCAAGGGGGATTGAATCATTGCACATGTACTTCATTGCATTCCAATGGATATACTTTGGAATATCTCAAGGTTTAGCACATGGTTAACAATGAACTGGAAATTCATTGATAAAGAGATATGGATCTGTATATATTTCAGTTCATCCACATAGGCCACCCGTGTGGCTTTCCACTGTTCACGTCCATAATGAAAAACTGCAGCAAGTCTCGCTACTACTTCATATCAGACACGTACTACCACAAACGCGTCCACACAAACTCATTAGCTACCCTCACGCATACACATTAACATGCAAATACATGCATGTGTGTCAGCAAACACGCGCACCTAGGCAGACAAGATCTAATAGCTGATGATACATCAACTGATGATAGATTATCTGATGATAGATAAGCTGAAAATAGATTAGCTGATGATAGATTAGCTGATGATAGATTAGCTGATGATAGATTAGCTGATGATGGATTAGCTGATGATAGATTAACCGATGATAGATTAACCGATGATAGATTAACCGATGATAGATTAACCTATGATAGATTAACCGATGATAGATTAGCTGATGACTGCACTGCAACACTTGCATGATACAATCAGTCAATCAACTCCTGAAACGTTTTGTGGATGTGTGTTTGAGACACTTTTCCACGTCCAGCGGAACATGAGTTGGGCACGAATTAAGCCACATGGAAGAGGTTGTGCCGTTTGTATGTGTTTCATGCTCATGTGAGTGCTTGTGTATATTTGCAGTGTGCATTTTTATAGTGTACATGTAGAATTAGATCTGCCTGTATAAATAATAACATCCTCATCAAACCCCTTCCAGTTGCTACGTACTGTTTATCAATCAGTGCTCAGAATCAAATGAGTGATCAAGTCTAGTCTTTCCTCAGTCAAGACGGTGATCAGACTACGGGAGTGTGCCGAGTGCTGCGCTGGATCTTCGTCGGCGATGGTGGGATGCGATGGTGGCTGCAGCCAGTGGTTTCATTGCCGCTGTGCCGGCATTACGACATCGCCATGTGAGATTCACATCTATCGAAATCGATACATGGAAGCAACATGGCCCTTCAAAATGAATCTTTACCAAGATGTGAAAAGAAACTACGCATGCAATGTGCCGATGAGTCCGCAGAAACGTCTTTATCTGCAGCTGATATTCCGATATTTTCAAGCAGCCATGATATTTATAGTTGCTTGACGATAACACAGAGCTCGCCAGCACATTTGTCATGGAAATGTTAGGGAGGGACGAAGGAATCGCGGAAGGTGCGCAAATGACTTAGAATGACATTGAGACCTCTAGGACAAAGAACTGTGCAATCGGAGTTAGGCTCGGCAATTACCATATGTAGACGGCCTTGCAAACGAGATCACTCCCTGGGGAGAGGGGGGGGGGGACGAGGGAGAATCAAGGACGATGGAATAAGAGGAAGGTAAATATATCTTGCAGTTGAAATATGGAGCTCGTCTCTGGTACTCGCATTGCTAAGCATAATTGTAATAAGATGTTATTAGGAATTTCGGCGACAAAGATCGTCGCGACTCCATTCCCTGCAACACTACATTTGAACCAAGAGTGTCGTTTTATGTGTTTTTTTTTCAAGGGGACTGCTGCTTCGTCCTTTATTGCTTTCTATACTATTCACGAGCTTTGGTGAAGTACTGAGTGTTCTCCATTCCTTAAAGGAAGCGCCATCAGCTAGGAATATTGGCCCGGAGTTAATGTCCACCCCGGAGTTAATGTCACGCCATTGGTAATGTTGCGGAATGTGGCCGACCCATTTGATATAAACTAACACCGAAATCATATTTTGTGCTTTCGGCATCTTCCACATGGGTGTGCAAGTGATGCCAAATGATTGGCGGCGATTAGCTGCTGCTCTACAACCACCTCTGCAACATCTCCGACTGGAGGGACGTCAGCTGATGGCGGCACATCGGTGGTCAGCTGGTGGTGGTGGCACATCGGTGGTCAGGTGGTGGTGGCACATCGGTGGTCAGCTGGTGGTGGTGGCACATCGGTGGTCAGCTGGTGGTGGCACATCGGTGGTCAGCTGGTGGTGGCATGGTAGCACATCGGTGGTCAGCTGGTGGGCACATCGGTGGTCAGCTGGTGGTGGTGGCACATCGGTGGTCAGCTGGTGGTGGTGGCACATCGGTGGTCAGCACATCGGTGGTCAGCGGTGGTGGTGGCACATCGGTGGTCAGCTGGTGGTGGCACATCGGTGGTCAGCTGGTGGTGGTGGCACATCGGTGGTCAGCTGGTGGTGGTGGCACATCGGTGGTCAGCTGGTGGTGGTGGCACATCGGTGGTCAGCTGGTGGTGGCACATCGGTGGTCAGTGGTGGTGGCACATCGGTGGTCAGCTGGTGGTCACATCGGTGGTCAGCTGGTGGTGGTGGCACATCGGTGGTCAGCTGGTGGTGGCACATCGGTGGTCAGCTGGTGGTGGCACATCGGTGGTCAGGTGGTGGTGGTGGGCACATCGGTGGTCAGCTGGTGGTGGTGGCACATCGGTGGTCAGCTGGTGGTGGTGGCACATCGGTGGTCAGCTGGTGGTGGTGGCACATCGGTGGTCAGCTGGTGGTGGTGGCACATCGGTGGTCAGCTGGTGGTGGTGGCACATCGGTGGTCAGCTGGTGGTGGCACATCGGTGGTCAGCTGGTGGTGGTGGCACATCGGTGGTCAGCTGGTGGTGGTGGCACATCGGTGGTCAGCTGGTGGTGGCACATCGGTGGTCAGCTGGTGGTGGTGGCACATCGGTGGTCAGCTGGTGGTGGTGGCACATCGGTGGTCAGCTGGTGGTGGTCAGGTGGTGGTGGCACATCGGTGGTCAGCTGGTGGTGGCACATCGGTGGTCAGGTGGTGGCACATCGGTGGTCAGCTGGTGGTGGCACATCGGTGGTCAGCTGGTGGTGGTGGTGGCACATCGGTGGTCAGCTGGTGGTGGCACATCGGTGGTCAGCTGGTGGTGGTGGCACATCGGTGGTCAGCTGGTGGTGGCACATCGGTGGTCAGCTGGTGGTGGCACATCGGTGGTCAGCTGGTGGTGGTGGCACATCGGTGGTCAGCTGGTGGTGGCACATCGGTGGTCAGCTGGTGGTGGTGCATCCGGTGGTCAGCTGGTGGCGGCACATCGGTGGTCAGCTGGTGGTGGTGGCACATCGGTGGTCTGGTGGTGGTGGCACATCGGTGATCGGTGGTCAGCTGGTGGTGGCACATCGGTGGTCAGCTGGTGGTGGTGGCACATCGGTGGTCAGCTGGTGGTGGTGGCACATCGGTGGTCAGCTGGTGGTGGCACATCGGTGGTCAGCTGGTGGTGGTGGCACATCGGTGGTCAGCTGGTGGTGGTCAGGGCACATCGGTGGTCAGCGTGGTGGTGGCACATCGGTGGTCAGCTGGTGGTGGTGGCACATCGGTGGTCAACATCGGTGGTCAGCTGGTGGTGGTGGCACATCGGTGGTCAGCTGGTGGTGGCGGCACATCGGTGGTCAGCTGGTGGTGGCACATCGGTGGTCAGCTGGTGGTGGTGGCACATCGGTGGTCAGCTGGTGGTGGCACATCGGTGGTCAGCTGGTGGTGGCACATCGGTGGTCAGCTGGTGGTGGTGGCACATCGGTGGTCAGCTGGTGGTGGCACATCGGTGGTCAGCTGGTGGTGGCACATCGGTGGTCAGCTGGTGGTGGCACATCGGTGGTCAGCTGGTGGTGGTGGCACATCGGTGGTCAGCTGGTGGTGGCACATCAGTGGTCAGCTGGTGGTGGTGGCACATCAGTGGTCAGCTGGTGGTGGCACATCGGTGGTCAGCTGGTGGTGGCACATCGGTGCCGACACGATGAGTACCCATGAAGGCTCTCTTCTGCCATTCATTAGTTTTGTCTAACGTCTTCGTGTTCCATATATTTGTTCATATTTCTTCGGTTTCGAAGTTCTTTTTCAACGTTTTTTATTTGTTTCTCTACCGATTTTCTGACAACGGGGCATATCTCCATCGAATTGCATCATGCTACGTAGAAGATCCAGCGGGGGCCTAGTACACGGCCACCCTCTCTCCCTTAGGAACCCGATTAAGATCTCCGAATATTGATGGTCGCTCGTCCAAGTAGTAAAGGCATCTAAACAAAGAAACGAAATATATGCACTATTGCCTATTTATTAGCTATGCGTTATTCCTCCTTCGACAAAGTCACGATCATTCTGTGGAGGGTTTTCACAGTTTTTTTTCTTCACAGTTTTGTAGTAAAGGCATCTTCACCCCGAACATCCTCAACACATGTTCCAGCCGAAGACACATCCCCGAATAAAGAACGTCTTCGGCATGTGGAAAGTTCGATTGCACCCATCCCTCCCTTCGCAGGCGTAGGAACGTCTCAAAAAGTGGAAGGGGCAAAATTAATTTTGAAGTTCATTCTTCTCATGCATCACTATAACATTAATGCTAACCTCTGATAGAAAGTGGGGGCCATGGCCACTTGCCTGCACCCATGCGTCCCATTTCACACAATCGACAACTTTTAGCTGAAGGTGCTTCTCCGGGTGGAAAAGGCGCCCACTCAAAACGACTCGCCCACTGCCGACCCCACTGCGTGGCGACCACTAATCCGACCCTTGTTAGGTTGGTTACGAATTTTGACATTGGCTAATGGCGGTCCGCGTGGCGTGATTCGGCAAACAATCGGATAAACGTATTGACATGTTACGTCAATTGCCGACCCTACGTCAATCGCCGACCCCACGTTAATTGTCGACCCCACGTAAATTACCGACCCCACGTCAATCGCCGACCCCAGGCTAATTGCCGACCCCACTCCAATCGCCGCCCTACGTCAATCGCCGACCCCACGTTAATTGTCGACCCCACGTAAATTACCGACCCCACGTCAATCGCCGACCCCAGGCTAATTGCCGACCCCACTCCAATCGCCGACCCCAAGTCAATTGCCGACCCCACTTCAATCGCCGACCCCACGTAAATTGTTGACCCTCACGTCAAGTGGTCGTGATATTCATCCTCCATAGAGTCGCATGTTAATGGAAAATTAACCATTACCCTGTGGAAAATTAATCAGTAAGAGGAAAGTATCATTTGCGATACTCCTTTACCTTTTCCGACATCCGTCACCTCGGGGACGAGTAGCCTAGGGGTAGGTCGCTCGCCTCACAATCGAATCTCACCTGTCGCTACTCTTCGTCCGCGACCAATCGGCGAGAGAGATTGGAGACGCGGCATGCCTTAACGGTCGATGTGTCGTAAAACCAATAACCAGCCAACATTCGTCACCTCTGACATCGGACCTGAATTTCACACAAACTAGTAACATGGTACCCCAAGCGAGCTCTGGTTGACATGTAAAGGGGAATCACAAAGTTCACTTCTTCACTGAATGGTTAATCCCCATATGATACAATAAGAGATCCTATTAAGGATAAAACCACAACCTAGTAGATTCTCTCCAAAATTGCGTCATGTGTGCCTAACTGTGTCTTACACATGTGATGGCAATCACTATGCGGGGCACTGCATACTGTGGCATACAAAGGTCGTCGTGTGCTCGCCAAATATCCAGCTAAGGGAATTATGCAGAATATTTGAATACATCACCATACAATATACATAAATTGGTGTTCGATCCAAGCATCCGGTACATCTAGTTACAGTACGTAAGTACTAACATGGTACCACAAGCAAGGGCTGGTTGTCAGGGAAAAAAATCACGAACTTCACTGTTTCACTTTATGGTTAATTTCCCATGGGCTTTAATATGGGACCCTATAGAGGATGAAAATCACAACCGTTTAACAGGGGTAGGAAATTGGAAAATTGACTATGTCCGGCAATTAGCGTGGGCGACAATTGACGGGGAGGGGGACAATTGACGGGGGCGACAATTGACGGGGGGGCGACAATTGACTAGCCCGAATGACGGGGGCGACAATTGGCGGGGGGACAATTGACGGGGGCGACAATTGACGGGGGCGACAATTGACGGGGGGGCAATTGACGGGGGGGCGACAATTGAGGGGGCGACAATTGACGGGAGGGACAATTGACGGGGGCGACAATTGACGGGGGCCGACAATTGAAAGAGGGGGAGCAATTAAATTAAAAGCCGTAAGCCGAAGCATAGCGTAGTGAATGTAGGTGCTATGCACACATTTGGTGTAGCAGGATCAATACAATCCAAAGACATTGGTGGGTACTATGGAACAAATCTGTGGTAATTGTGCCCTGCATGTATAATTAGGCTTTCATTAGTACAGCCGATCTAATGAAACCCTGATTACGTTTCCACTATGCAACTGGTGAGCAAGTAATATCACCTTAGAATGTCAGCGACACATATTACAACATATTTTCAGTCTAAGAATGGCCTTTCTTTCAACAGTAGACAGGTAAGAACAAAGCGTAATAAACATTAACGTCATGTACGCGTGCATTGTAATGCGAAAGTTAACGCACTGTCATCTTTACATAAACAAACATAAACACAATCTTCCTGATCCCAGAAGAGTTACTATAGTGATGACGTTTGTAAATACTGCGTTAGTGTATAATACCTTATGATTCTGAAAGATCAAGCAAGATACTTCATCTCCTGTGATGGCCTTTCACCGATACATTGGGCATTTTCCAACTAAGGCAGTACTTTCGGACTTGATCACTGGAAATAACTTTCCTAGGACAAGGAAGACATCATGTGCAGGTGGTGTGTGCCTGGTGTGCTCACTGTTGCGCTATGACACAAAATCAGGAACTGAATATGACCACTTGCCAGCTTATTTAGTCGAGCTGAATGAGGATGTGACAAAGTGACCGATGTGAGCTGCATCATATGAAGCCTATTCTGCATCATATGATGTAGAACAGCATCGTGGTAAAGGTCTGTTTGCCAAAACTATGTGAACACGACTTGCGTCAGCGGTATTACGTGCGCTCCTGGCTGCTCGATAAGTGTTTGCATTTGTCCATCCATTTGTCAAAAAGGTAAGTTGTAGTCACCTTTCGGACTGAACAAAGGCATTGCAAATTATCGTAGCCCTTTCCATTGAGCTCTTCTGAGGCGTTTAATATGGCCGTGATATCGACTAATCTTGTGCTCGAAGTTTGCTCATCGTGGACTATCCAACCAAAATTGAATCGTCTAACATTTGGCAACTGGCTTCGCAAATGGCCAGGGAGGAGGAAAGATGCCGCTCTGTTCCACTCTACATGTCACGTGCGGTCACAAACACGGCACCGACGTCCGGTTAATCACTACTAAAACAATCGATATGTGATATATTTGCACCAGTAGTGCTGGGATTTTGCTGCGGGATGTATTTTGTTTTCTATCAACGAGAGCAGGTGCATATGAAAGACATCAAATTAAATAACCTGATGGGTGCTTTCATCAGAACCACATCTCTAACATGGAGTTTACGTCTAAATCTAGCAAATCAGCACGGGGTTAATTGTGCTTGAAAAAGGGAACTAGGAAGTGCCGTACACGATAGCTTAATCACATTCAAA
This sequence comes from Imbricaverruca yamaguchii, assembly GCA_034440575.1. Taxonomy (NCBI): domain Eukaryota; kingdom Metazoa; phylum Arthropoda; class Thecostraca; family Neoverrucidae; genus Imbricaverruca; species Imbricaverruca yamaguchii. The sequence continues at coordinate 50,410 of JAOTOL010000856.1, read as the reverse complement.
TATAGTAATTTTAGGCAATCTTTTCCACCTTCGAGGAGGCCATCCTAACTGTACCATTTCCATCTCACCATGCTGCTCACAGCCGCAACCAAACATAGCGAACAACATGCAAATCATGTGGGAGTTGGGTGAGACTACCAGGTGGAAATTAAATACATCAGCACATCAAATGGAGCACGTGAGCATAGCGAGAGAAACGTCTCGCGAGATAATCCAGGGAGGCCAGTCTGTGATTATGTTCGCGTGAACTGCCAGCGCTGGAAGCAGATAATCTCACCACACAAAAAGCTGCACGGAAGTGTGCGCCATTGGCCACTGGCGGGTGTTGTGCAGACCCATTATCCACGTCCCGGCCGCTTCTTACCGCATGACGGCTTATTTATTCCAGGCAGGTAGCTCCTCTCTGGTATGCCGGCCAGCGTGGCGGCCGTCTGGTAGCGCCAGTCCAGCGGGCCGAGCTCATTAACCCTGCCGCGGCGTGGGCCAAATCAAAGCCAGAGCCGGCCCGACAACACCGCGGACACGGACATGCACGCGACGGCCGGCGGCTGGTCCACAATATCGCCTCAGTCGTGGTCACACGCACAGCCGCCAGCTGGGAATTGGATCTGAATTAATCAGCCGAGCCGACGGCCAACAGTTGGGGCGCCGGCCATCTGGCTGGTCAAGCAAGGCACGGGGCGGACAGGGTGGCGCGCAGGGGCATAATTATCCCTGGTCACGTCGGACGTGGCGCGCCCCAGGGCAAGGGGGACTGCTCGATTGTCCATGTCGATTGCATGTCGTGCTGATGTCCATGTTTGCGTATCTTCTTGCAACGTAACGCGGTGGACGTACAGCACGTCTCTGTGACGTCAAATCCGCTTGACCATTGGTCCATGCCTTGCTGACGGAAGGAGGGTACAGGAAGTTGTTGGGAGGACGCAGTCTACCTCCGGCGGGCATCGCGATTCCTCAGGACTCAGAACGGTTAGAGAGATCGGCACCACGTTGTCCGTTCCCGTTGCAAACGGGGAGATTCAGGTCTCCGTAGGTCAGGCGGAAGTGTCGTCACAGAGACCCCACTTCCATGCGTTTTAGCCAAATATTAGAGCATCTTGAACTGTTGCTTAATGACCCACTACATGCCGTAATTCAACGTTGATATGTATACAAAGTTTATGCTAGGTTAGTGCTATGAATAACGTCTAAATTATCATGGTGATTTGGCTGACTTCAGTGAGTGGAGTGTAGTGTCGAATATTATTTTAACTACAAATATTATATAACTAAGCATATGCTTAACAATAATCAATAATAATTAATACATCATTTGCCCATCAATTTTTCCTTCAAAAACTGCAAATATGTCATAGAGAACAATGCTGGGAAGAAGTGTACAACATCTCGAGGCAACTTCTAGACACGCCTCTGAGTGATGACCAGTTGAAAGGTCAGGTCAGGTCCTGGTGGTCAGGTCGCTTCCAATGTTTTTGTCATCAGATTTATCATCAGCCATCGTTATATTACCAGGTACATGCATGTGATATTGGCACCAAATGTTTTCTGATTTCGTCGATTGTGATGGTGTGGCGGGTATGGTGTGAGTGATGGGTGTGGCGGGTATGGTGTGAGTGCTGTGTGTGGCGGGTATGGTGTGAGTGCTGGTGTGGCGGGTATGATGTGAGTAATGGGTGTGGCGGGTATGACGTGAGTGATGGGTGTGGCGAGTATGGTGTGAGTGATAGGTGTGGCGGGTATGGTGTGAGTGGTATGTGTGGCGGGTATGGTGTGAGTGATGGGTGTGGCGGGTATGATGTGAGTGATGGGTGTGGCGGGTATGGTGTGAGTGATGGGTGTGGCGGGTATGATGTGAGTGATGGGTGTGGCGGGTATGGTGTGAGTGATGGGTGTGGCGGGTATGGTGTGAGTGATGGGTGTGGCGGGTATGGTGTGAGTGAGTGATGGGTGTGGCGGGTATGGTGTGAGTGATGGGTGTGGCGGGTATGGTGTGAGTGATGGGTGTGGCGGGTATGGTGTGAGTGATGTGAGATGGTGTGGCGGGTATGGTGTGATGGGTGTGGCGGGTATGGTGTGAGTGATGGGTGTGGCGGGTATGGTGTGAGTGATGGGTGTGGCGGGTATGGTGTGAGTGATGGGTGTGGCGGGTATGGTGTGAGTGATGGGTGTGGCGGGTATGGTGGAGTGATGGGTGTGGCGGGTATGGTGTGAGTGATGGGTGTGGCGGGTATGGTGTGAGTGTTGGGTGTGGGTGGTGTGAGTGATGGGTGTGGCGGGTATGGTGTGAGTGATGGGTGTGGCGGGTATGATGTGTGGCAGTGATGGGTGTGGCGGGTATGGTGTGAGTGATGGGTGTGGCGGGTATGGTGTGAGTGATGGGTGTGGCGGGTATGGTGTGAGTGATGGGTGTGGCGGGTATGGTGGTGAGTGATGGGTGTGGCGGGTATGGTGAGTGATGGGTGTGGCGGGTATGGTGTGAGTGATGGGTGTGGCGGGTATGGTGTGAGTGATGGGTGTGGCGGGTATGGTGTGAGTGATGGGTGTGGCGGTATGGGTGGGTGTGGTGTGTGGCGGTATGGTGTGAGTGATGGGTGTGGCGGGTATGGTGTGAGTGATGGGTGTGGCGGGTATGAGTGAGTGATGGGTGTGGCGGGTGTGGTGGAGTGGTGTGAGTGATGGGTGTGGCGGGTATGGTGTGAGTGATGGGTGTGGCGGGTATGGTGTGAGTGATGGGTGTGGCGGGTATGGTGTGAGTGATGGGTGTGGCGGGTATGGTGGTGATGGGTGTCGGTATGGGTGTATGGGTGTGGCGGGTATGGTGTGAGTGATGGGTGTGGCGGGTATGGTGTGAGTGATGGGTGTGGCGGGTATGGTGTGAGTGATGGGTGTGGCGGGTATGGTGTGAGTGATGGGTGTGGCGGGTATGGTGTGAGTGATGGGTGTGGCGGGTATGGTGTGAGTGATGGGTGTGGCGGGTATGGTGAGTGATGGGTGTGGTGGTGTGGCGGGTATGGTGAGTGATGGGTGTGGCGGGTATGGTGTGAGTGATGGGTGTGGCGGGTATGGTGTGAGTGATGGGTGTGGCGGGTATGGTGTGAGTGATGGGTGTGGCGGGTATGGTGAGTGATGGGTGTGGCGGGTATGGTGTGAGTGATGGGTGTGGCGGGTATGGTGTGAGTGATGGGTGTGGCGGGTATGGTGAGTGAGTGGGTGTGGCGGGTATGGTGTGAGTGATGGGTGTGGCGGGTATGGTGTGAGTGATGGGTGTGGCGGGTATGGTGTGAGTGATGGGTGTGGCGGGTATGGTGTGAGTGATGGGTGTGGCGGGTATGGTGTGAGTGATGGGTGTGGCGGGTATGGTGTGAGTGATGGGTGTGGCGGGTATGGTGTGAGTGATGGGTGTGGCGGGTATGGTGTGAGTGATGGGTGTGGCGGGTATGGTGTGAGTGATGGGTGTGGCGGGTATGGTGTGAGTGATGGGTGTGGCGGGTATGGTGTGAGTGATGGGTGTGGCGGGTATGGTGTGAGTGATGGGTGTGGCGGGTATGGTGTGAGTGATGGGTGTGGCGGGTATGGTGTGAGTGATGGGTGTGGCGGGTATGGTGTGAGTGTGGAGTGATGGTGTGGCGGGTATGGTGTGAGTGATGGTGTGGCGGGTATGGTGTGAGTGATGGGTGTGGCGGGTATGGTGTGAGTGATGGGTGTGGCGGGTATGGTGTGAGTGATGGGTGTGGCGGGTATGGTGAGTGATGGGTGTGGCGGGTATGGTGTGAGTGATGGGTGTGGCGGGTATGGTGTGAGTGATGGGTGTGGCGGGTATGGTGTGAGTGATGGGTGTGGCGGGTATGGTGTGAGTGCTGGGTGGTGGGTATGGGAGTGATGGGTGTGGCGGGTATGGTGTGAGTGATGGGTGTGGCGGGTATGGTGTGAGTGATGGGTGTGGCGGGTATGGTGTGAGTGATGGGTGTGGCGGGTATGGTGTGAGTGATGGATGTGGCGGGTATGGTGTGAGTGGTATGTGTGGCGGGTATGGTGTGAGTGATGGGTGTGGCGGTATGGTGTGAGTGATGGGTGTGGCGGGTATGGTGTGAGTGATGGGTGTGGCGGGTATGGTGTGAGTGGATGTGTGGCGGGTATGGTGTGAGTGATGGGTGTGGCGGTATGGTGTGAGTGATGGGTGGCATTGTGGTGTGTTGGCGTATGGTGTGTGTGGTATGGGGGTGTGGCGGTATGGTGTGAGTGATGGGTAAAATGACACAGAGCCGTCGCCGACAGATGGCAGCACATGTAGGATATGTCGTCTATTGGGAACAACAGCCGGTCTGCCAATAACAAAACAATTTCTGGGTTCCTCTAACCCCGGAGATCGGCAATAGACCACGAAGGCTGTCGTAGACCTCACGCCCATTTATACGGCCCGAACCAAGTCTCTGGCCGCGCGCCGTCAGAAGGTCGGACCAGAGGTCAGAGGTTTGCAAGTCATGTCAGAGATCGGCGAGACAGGTCATAGGTTGGAGGGGAAGTTCAGAGATCAATGAGGAAGGCCAGAGGTCAGAGGAAAGGCGGAGATCAGAGAGCCAGGATGGAGGTCGGAGAAATATGGTAGAGATCATAGAGGAAAGTCAGAAGTCGGAGAGGCAGGTAGATCAGACGGGCAGGTTGGTTCGTTATTGGTGTTCAGGGGCGCATCGACTGCGTCAGTCATGTAGCGCCCATAGGGCAGGTGAAACGTCAGAGAGATAGGTCAGAAGTCGAGATCGGAGGCAGGCCACAAGTTGGAGGAAGTTCAGAGGTCAGAGACAGGTCATAAGTTGGAGGAAGTTCAGAGGTCAGAGGCAGGTCACAAGTTGGAGGAAGTTCAGAGGTCGGAGGGGCAGGCTGGAGTTCAGAGAAGGCCAGAGACAATGGTAGAGGTTAGAGAGGCAGGTCGGAGGTTAGAGAGGCAGGCTACAGATTAAAGAGGCAGGTCGGAGGTTAGGGAGGTAGGCTACAGATTAAAGAGGCAGGTCGGAGGTTAGAGAGGAAGACCACATATTAAAGAGGCAGGTCGGAGGTTAGAGAGGCAGGCTACAGATACAGAAGAGGCAGGTCGGACTAAAATGTAATGTCATCAAACGGAAGTAGCGTATGATCCACCGCCCATCGCTATGCTCCCCTCGACCCTTGCTGAGTACGGAGGTGGTGTGGTCCAGCAGGACGACAGCGCGACTGCACAGGTCACTGCAGCTGAGGGGACGACGGCCCTACCAACAGCTCGACCCTTGCTGAGTACGGAGGTGGTGTGGTCCAGCAGGACGACAGCGCGACTGCACAGGTCACTGCAGCTGAGGGGACGACGGCCCTACCAACAGCTCGACCCTTGCTGAGTACGGAGGTGGTGTGGTCCAGCAGGACGACAGCGCGACTGCACAGGTCACTGCAGCTGAGGGGACGACGGCCCTACCAACAGCTCGACCCTTGCTGAGTACGGAGATGGTGTGGTCCAGCAGGACGTCAGCGCGACTGCACAGGTCACTGCAGCTGAGGGGACGACGGCCCTACCAACAGGCGCATCTTACTTACTTCATCTATCAACAGGTACCGACTTAAACAGTACCGCAGCAGTTGATAGGACCGAATGGGGAAAAGATCGCTTCGCGCTAGGTACGCTGGTGTCGTTCATATCCACATCACCAGGTCTGTTGAAATCCGACTGAAAGCCTCGCACCATGATGATGTTGCTACTGTTTCATAGGGTTCGTACGCTGAATGTAACTGACTACCGGTATTTCCTTTTAAAATATCCATGCACAGCCAAGCTACTTTCTGATACGTTTACTTCCCTTCTGACGGGAATCCTGGCAAATGCTGGAGAACGGTGTTTCACGGTTGCCTATGTGCAGAAAGGGAAGCTCATCCAGGGTACGCGTTTCTGTATTTATTTTAGCGATTTATTCACGATTCCCCGAATTTCTACCAATATGGGTTTTAAATATGAATGATCCAGACCAGCGGAAATCACACAATGGAGATCATTAGTTGATGTGAGTTCAGATGATTAATTTTGTAAGCACGAAATTAGCCATCACACTAGTACAATTACTTCGGTGTAGTTACACCAGTATGAATGCACTTGTGCAATTATACTAGTGTAATTTAAACTGACCTGAAGATATTCAATTATCGAAATCAACGTGCCTTAAAGCCATCGTTTAGAAAGCTCATTTCACTTAACAAGTACCGTGTTGCGTTCCCGTGGCGACCGGGCAGCCTACGTCATCCTCCCAGGCCACCAATCACAGAGGGCGCCGTCCGAAATGTCAAAGCCGTACCGAGTAAATCATGTTTAACGAGCCCTAATGCGCAATGCATCCATTGGAATTCATCTAAGGCTGTGTTTTGTCCCGGTGGGAAGACTTACGACCAGCGCCATCACTAATAACCAGCGACTTGGGGCCGCACGTACGCGCCGTGCATATCTCCACGGATGTTATCGGATTGGCGGCGGCATTCCGGTTGACAAAATGTGATTTCACATCGATGTATCTTATGCCACGTCAGCCCCGGCAGGCCACAGATGTTGCACAGAGCAGTGTTACTGCCGGCTGGTGTACCAACTCTTCACACTGGGTGGGCTTAAGGTCGCGCCGATCTTCTCCCGGCGAACCATTGCAGACCTTTTCCCCTCTCACGACTGCAAGTGTTCGGTGAGAATTAGGGACTTTTAGTAGTATGGCATGCTATAATTGGATGTGTACCGAAGATAAAATAAAAATGGCATGTGCATCAAGAGACATATATATATATATATGTATACAGTATATGTTGGGATTTGCAATTTCATTCCCTAGAAATAGCAGCAGTAGGCTGGACGGTTTCGACCGATTTTTGGCCTGATGCCTCACGTGCAATTTATCGTTTGCATCACATTGCACACGCTTCGGCAAATTGTGATATACAACTGGTGCATTCGGAATAATGTAGTTCGCATAGACGTAAATATGCGAACTTGGTTGACTCGTCGTCGTGGTGAGTTGTGATCTTGTGGGGCGGGGTCAAAGCTAGCGTGCTCGCTCCCGCCACCAATAGCTTCACCACTTAACTTGAAATTATATAGAGTAGCACCCAAACCGATTTGGACACCCCCAAATTTCCCCCACACAGTGCCTCACTTACCAATAATGTCCATCGAGTTCGTCGGGTGCTTGTCAGCCCAGCTGTCCACTTGTACTGCCTGTCAGACGCGTTACCGCAGCAGCAATTAAGTGTCCCACTGTTTGTGGTCGTGACATAAGTCGCGGACAAAATCCGTTCAAAATCCGAGACGTTTACGCTCAAGCCGGCGGCTCGTTACCAGTCACATACCAGTCACATACCAGTCACATACCAGTCACATACCAGTCACTGTCTGATCATGTGCGGTGTTGACGTTAACATTCACATTGACTAACAAACAAGAGGCTAGGTCGAGAAGCTCACGTCCGAAGCTGGTGTGGAACATCTACTACTGCTGAGACTACTACTGTAGGAGGTCTACTACCGCTGTACAGTGCTGAGACTACTACTGTAGGAGGTCTACTACTGCTGTACAATGCTGAGACTACTACTGTAGGAGGTCTACTACTGCTGTACAATGCTGAGACTACTACTGTGGAAGGTCTACTACCGCTGTACAATGCTGAGACTACTACTGTAGGAGGTCTACCACTGCTGTACAATGCTGAGACTACTACTGTGGAAGGTCTACTACAGCTGTACAGTGCTGAGACTACTACTGTAGGAGGTCTACTACTGCTGTACAATGCTGAGACTACTACTGTAGGAGGTCTACTACTGCTGTACAGTGCTGAGACTACTACTGTAGGAGGTCTACTACCGCTGCTGTACAATGCTGAGACTACTACTGTAGGAGGTCTACTACTGCTGTACAATGCTGAGACTACTACTGTAGGAGGTCTACTACTGCTGTACAATGCTGAGACTACTACTGTAGGAGGTCTACTACTGCTGTACAGTGCTGAGACTACTACTGTAGGAGGTCTACTACTGCTGTACAATGCTGAGACTACTACTGTAGGAGGTCTACTACTGCTGTACAATGCTGAGACTACTACTGTAGGAGGTCTACTACTGCTGTACAATGCTGAGACTACTACTGTAGGAGGTCTACTACTGCTGTACAATGCTGAGACTACTACTGTAGGAGGTCTACTACTGCTGTACAATGCTGAGACTACTACTGTAGGAGGTCTACTACTGCTGTACAATGCTGAGACTACTACTGTAGGAGGTCTACTACTGCTGTACAATGCTGAGACTACTACTGTAGGAGGTCTACCACTGCTGTACAATGCTGAGACTACTACTGTAGGAGGTCTACCACTGCTGTACAATGCTGAGACTACTACTGTAGGAGGTCTACTACTGCTGTACAATGCTGAGACTACTACTGTAGGAGGTCTACTACTGCTGTACAATGCTGAGACTACTACTGTAGGAGGTCTACTACTGCTGTACAATGCTGAGACTACTACTGTAGGAGGTCTACTACTGCTGTACAATGCTGAGACTACTACTGTAGGAGGTCTACCACTGCTGTACAATGCTGAGACTACTACTGTAGGAGGTCTACTACTGCTGTACAATGCTGAGACTACTACTGTAGGAGGTCTACTACTGCTGTACAATGCTGAGACTACTACTGTAGGAGGTCTACTACTGCTGTACAATGCTGAGACTACTACTGTAGGAGGTCTACTACTGCTGTACAATGCTGAGACTACTACTGTAGGAGGTCTACTACTGCTGTACAATGCTGAGACTACTACTGTAGGAGGTCTACTACTGCTGTACAATGCTGAGACTACTACTGTAGGAGGTCTACCACTGCTGTACAATGCTGAGACTACTACTGTAGGAGGTCTACTACTGCTGTACAATGCTGAGACTACTACTGTAGGAGGTCTACTACTGCTGTACAATGCTGAGACTACTACTGTAGGAGGTCTACTACTGCTGTACAATGCTGAGACTACTACTGTAGGAGGTCTACTACTGCTGTACAATGCTGAGACTACTACTGTAGGAGGTCTACTACTGCTGTACAATGCTGAGACTACTACTGTAGGAGGTCTACTACTGCTGTACAATGCTGAGACTACTACTGTAGGAGGTCTACTACAATGCTGAGACTACTACTGTAAGGTCTACTACGCTGTACAATGCTGAGACTACTACTGTAGGAGGTCTACTACTGCTGTACAATGCTGAGACTACTACTGTAGGAGGTCTACTACTGCTGTACAATGCTGAGACTACTACTGTAGGAGGTCTACTACTGCTGTACAATGCTGAGACTACTACTGTAGGAGGTCTACCACTGCTGTACAATGCTGAGACTACTACTGTAGGAGGTCTACCACTGCTGTACAGTGCTGAGACTACTACTGTAGGAGGTCTACTACTGCTGTACAATGCTGAGACTACTACTGTAGGAGGTCTACCACTGCTGTACAATGCTGAGACTACTACTGTAGGAGGTCTACTACCGCTGTACAATGCTGAGACTACTACTGTAGGAGGTCTACTACTGCTGTACAATGCTGAGACTACTACTGTAGGAGGTCTACTACTGCTGTACAATGCTGAGACTACTACTGTAGGAGGTCTACCACTGCTGTACAATGCTGAGACTACTACTGTAGGAGGTCTACTACTGCTGTACAATGCTGAGACTACTACTGTAGGAGGTCTACTACTGCTGTACAATGCTGAGACTACTACTGTAGGAGGTCTACTACTAACTGCTGTACAATGCTGAGACTACTACTGTAGGAGGTCTACTACTGCTGTACAATGCTGAGACTACTACTGTAGGAGGTCTACTACTGCTGTACAATGCTGAGACTACTACTGTAGGAGGGTCTACCACTGCTGTACAATGCTGAGACTACTACTGTAGGAGGTCTACTACTGCTGTACAATGCTGAGACTACTACTGTAGGAGGTCTACCACTGCTGTACAATGCTGAGACTACTACTGTAGGAGGTCTACCACTGCTGTACAATGCTGAGACTACTACTGTAGGAGGTCTACTACTGCTGTACAATGCTGAGACTACTACTGTAGGAGGTCTACCACTGCTACGCTGTACAATGCTGAGACTACTACTGTAGGAGGTCTACCACTGCTGTACAGTGCTGAGACTACTACTGTAGGAGGTCTACCACTGCTGTACAATGCTGAGACTACTACTGTAGGAGGTCTACTACTGCTGTACAATGCTGAGACTACTACTGTAGGAGGTCTACTACTGCTGTACAATGCTGAGACTACTACTGTAGGAGGTCTACCACTGCTGTACAATGCTGAGACTACTACTGTAGGAGGTCTACTACTGCTGTACAATGCTGAGACTACTACTGTAGGAGGTCTACTACTACTGTAGGAGGTCTACCACTGCTGTACAGTGCTGAGACTACTACTGTAGGAGGTCTACTACAGCTGTACAATGCTGAGACTACTACTGTAGGAGGTCTACCACTGCTGTACAATGCTGAGACTACTACTGTAAAGCAACAATGCTGAGACTACTACTGTAGGAGGTCTACTACTGCTGTACAATGCTGAGACTACTACTGTAGGAGGTCTACTACTGCTGTACAATGCTGAGACTACTACTGTAGGAGGTCTACCACTGCTGTACAATGCTGAGACTACTACTGTAGGAGGTCTACCACTGCTGTACAATGCTGAGACTACTACTGTAGGAGGTCTACCACTGCTGTACAATGCTGAGACTACTACTGTAGGAGGTCTACCACTGCTGTACAATGCTGAGACTACTACTGTAGGAGGTCTACCACTGCTGTACAATGCTGAGACTACTACTGTAGGAGGTCTACCACTGCTGTACAATGCTGAGACTACTACTGTAGGAGGTCTACCACTGCTGTACAATGCTGAGACTACTACTGTAGGAGGTCTACCACTGCTGTACAATGCTGAGACTACTACTGTAGGAGGTCTACTACAGCTGTACAATGCTGAGACTACTACTGTAGGAGGTCTACCACTGCTGTACAGTGCTGAGACTACTACTGTAGGAGATCTACTACAGCTGTACAATGCTGAGACTACTACTGTGGAAGATCTACCACTGCTGTACAATGCTGAGACTACTACTGTAGGAGGTCTACCACTGCTGTACAATGCTGAGACTACTACTGTAGGAGGTCTACCACTGCTGTACAATGCTGAGACTACTACTGTAGGAGGTCTACCACTGCTGTACAATGCTGAGACTACTACTGTAGGAGGTCTACCACTGCTGTACAATGCTGAGACTACTACTGTAGGAGGTCTACTACAGCTGTACAATGCTGAGACTACTACTGTAGGAGGTCTACCACTACTGCTGTACAATGCTGAGACTACTACTGTAGGAGGTCTACCACTGCTGTACAATGCTGAGACTACTACTGTAGGAGGTCTACTACTGCTGTACAATGCTGAGACTACTACTGTAGGAGGTCTACCACTGCTGTACAATGCTGAGACTACTACTGTAGGAGGTCTACCACTGCTGTACAATGCTGAGACTACTACTGTAGGAGGTCTACCACTGCTGTACAATGCTGAGACTACTACTGTAGGAGGTCTACCACTGCTGTACAATGCTGAGACTACTACTGTAGGAGGTCTACTACTGCTGTACAATGCTGAGACTACTACTGTAGGAGGTCTACCACTGCTGTACAATGCTGAGACTACTACTGTAGGAGGTCTACCACTGCTGTACAATGCTGAGACTACTACTGTAGGAGGTCTACCACTGCTGTACAATGCTGAGACTACTACTGTAGGAGGTCTACCACTGCTGTACAATGCTGAGACTACTACTGTAGGAGGTCTACTACTGCTGTACAATGCTGAGACTACTACTGTAGGAGGTCTACTCACTGCTGTACAATGCTGAGACTACTACTGTAGGAGGTCTACCACTGCTGTACAATGCTGAGACTACTACTGTAGGAGGTCTACTACTGCTGTACAATGCTGAGACTACTACTGTAGGAGGTCTACCACTGCTGTACAATGCTGAGACTACTACTGTAGGAGGTCTACCACTGCTGTACAATGCTGAGACTACTACTGTAGGAGGTCTACCACTGCTGTACAATGCTGAGACTACTACTGTAGGAGGTCTACTCAACTGCTGTACAATGCTGAGACTACTACTGTAGGAGGTCTACTACTGCTGTACAATGCTGAGACTACTACTGTAGGAGGTCTACCACTGCTGTACAATGCTGAGACTACTACTGTAGGAGGTCTACTACTGCTGTACAATGCTGAGACTACTACTGTAGGAGGTCTACCACTGCTGTACAATGCTGAGACTACTACTGTAGGAGGTCTACTACTGCTGTACAATGCTGAGACTACTACTGTAGGAGGTCTACCACTGCTGTACAATGCTGAGACTACTACTGTAGGAGGTCTACCACTGCTGTACAATGCTGAGACTACTACTGTAGGAGGTCTACTACTGCTGTACAATGCTGAGACTACTACTGTAGGAGGTCTACCACTGCTGTACAATGCTGAGACTACTACTGTAGGAGGTCTACCACTGCTGTACAATGCTGAGACTACTACTGTAGGAGGTCTACTACTGCTGTACAATGCTGAGACTACTACTGTAGGAGGTCTACTACTGCTGTACAATGCTGAGACTACTACTGTAGGAGGTCTACTACTGCTGTACAATGCTGAGACTACTGCTGTAGGAGGTCTACTACTGCTGTACAATGCTGAGACTACTACTGTAGGAGGTCTACTACCGCTGTACAATGCTGAGACTACTACTGTAGGAGATCTACTACCGCTGTACAATGCTGAGACTACTACTGTAGGAGGTCTACTACTGCTGTACAATGCTGAGACTACTACTGTAGAAGGTAGGGATGGGTTGTTCCACGAGTGACCGCGAACGTCACGCGGTGGCGCAAGTTCTCATCACATTGTGACCTAGTTGAGAAGATCGCTCGCCCCTGGCCTGTTCTTGGTAATGCAGGACTGATATTTCTTCCACCCCCATCCCCAAAAGAGAATACATTAGATGGATGGCGAGGGAAACGGACTGTTTTTAGTTTGCGCTTCACGTTCAGTTTTCTGTGTGTTGCTGTTCCGCATCTTAGCTTGACGTGTGCTTAGCGTACGCTTGGCGCATGTTTAGCACATGCTTAGTACTTGTTTAGCGCATGCTTAGCGCATGCTTAGCGTATGCTGACCGTATGCTTAACGTACTTTCTGCATCTTAGGTTAGCCAGCCCGATGCTTGCTGACATTGTGAAGCGCTTCGGCATAAGGTGGCTCACGTCCTTGTTCTAGCGGAACAATCTTGCACCAAGTGTGACTGACTTCCGTTGGGTTGTACTACTGAACTTGTCGGTAACTAGCTTAGATCACGCGACATTGTGTTACTGAGCTTGTTAGTAGCTAGATCGGACCATGTGACATGGTGTTTCTGAGATTGTCGGTAGCTAGCCCAGCAACACGATGTCACAGCAGCTCAGTAGATCACGCGACATTACGCGATCACGTGTAATGGTTCACAGACTTCTGCTCTTCGCCTACCCAGTGGTCTGCGCAGACTGGCCGGCAGACTGGCAGTCTGCCCAGACTGGCCGGCAGATGGTGCACTCGGCTGCCCTTACATATCGCTGCGCTTAACACACCTGAATATGTCGGCTCGGCACCCAAAGTCCGGTGTAAATCGCCGCATGTTCGGCGGTGTCTGAGTCTGGCCCTGTCAGGGCAGCAGCGTTATCAAACCCCGGGAGATTGACGACGCCCAAGTACCGCGTATCTCCAGCTATGCCCATGGTGTGACAAGGCCGGTTTTTGCGGCTTTGATGGATGGACATCGGTGTGGTTTGATCCAATAAAAACGCGTCTGAAAATGCACGCAGTTGGATTGATAAGCTTCACACCGGCGACTTATGAGACACGTGGGGAGGTGTGAGGCCAGTACGAGACGTACACTTTAACTCAGCAGTCTGAGATACTGGATTGTGTTGTTGGTCTGACAGCCTACTTGGTATGGGAGCGAAGGTATCGCCGTCACAAGGCGCACACAGTGGCGGAGCCAGGATTTGGTCCAGGGGAGGAGGACATTTGAAGAGAGCCCCCTACCCACATACCCTACCTACCACTATTCTGAAACTCCTCGAATTTTGGGCACTGTACTTTCAAAGGGCACGTATATCGATGTGCAAATTATATATTTTATGCAAAGATGATTAAATATGAGGGAAAATACGATGGAGTAGCTATTGTGAGACCAGCAATCCAGGTCACAGTCTAATAAACACAAAAAAAGAATAACAAACTATTTCGCTGCCGACAACACCGAAGAAAAGAAAACATTTTACGGGTGCAGGAACATCAACGCATCTCTGGTGAAGGCACGAATTTGACTACCTAGAGCAGAAGTACGAGTGCTCATCTCCATGGACACAATTCTTTCTTTCTTTCATCCGCTACGTTCTGACATATCTTATTAGGGAGGGTACTCATGATCAGGCTGGGACCCACATTGTTGCGCCTTTTCAACTGTTATGCTTCCACAAAGTGAGGCGTGGGAATAGCGCGTGCAAGATTTGGGTACAGGAGAAGGACTAACAATATGCCCGATCAGCCATGCCGAACACACAGCATCCAGCAAATTATTTTGCCTTTCTTTTTGCATATCCGGTGTCACCCAGGTTGAAGGCGGTGCAACTCGTGCCACTGAAGCAGCCGTCGTCACAGCTATCGCTGGACTGTCTGCTTCGCCATCGCTGAAGCGGCCGTGGCAACTGAAGCAGCTGTGGTCCGGCGACCGAATCAGCTGTGGCCGCTGCGGCAGTCATCACCGCTAGGTCGGCTGTGGTGGTTGGGGCGGTCGTGGCTACGGGGGCGCCCCTCTACTGAGGTGACGAAATGCTATCTCCACAGTCCTTGGCAACGTCTATGGTTCTGGAAGACATCCTATCTCTGTGGCTGGCCCTCAGAATTCCTCACACCCATCGCCAGTGCTTAAGGACTCTCTCAGCTCTCGGGAGGTTCCGATCCCTCTGGTGCCCATCCAAAGTTCAGGAACATTCCAGTTCTCTCTGGCTCTCAGGAGGTTCCGATCCCTTTCGTGCCCATCCAAAGTTGATCCCATCCCATCCCAGGGGACTCATTCATCCGTCAGGAACCCTCTCCAACTTGCATGGGCCATTCCCAGTCTTCAACAAATTTGTCTAGCCTTTATAGAAATCCTTCTATTTGACGACCCAAGGCCTTTTCCAGCAAGCCGGAGGCCCAATTTAAAACATTTTAGTCCTGTCCATCAGGACAGGGGCTCTTTCTTCGGATTGCGTTCTGCCGACAGCCCAAGGGCCCTTCATATTGGCTCGTTATACTCTCAGTCAGCCCGGGGGCCTTTCCAACTGTTCGGAGCCTTTTCTTCGATCTAGAAGCCCTCCACTTGAGCACAGCCAATGTCTCTCAACTTCTTCCTGAGGGCATCCTCCCTTGACTCTGGGCTCTCTTCACCTGTCCGGGATCCATTCCACCGCCCGCCCCTCCTCCTCGTTAGTCCAGGGGCCCTACATGTCGGCCCATGGGACACCTACGGGTCCCCTGGACAGACACCTTGCGGAACCCTCCAGGCGGCCCCCTCAAAGGCCCTATCAAAACCTCAAGGATTGGGGAGGGGGTTGGCTGCCCATTCGCTCAGCTGGCGGTACACAGCTGGAGGTACAACAGCTGTTATTACTATAGCTGTCAGTGTCACAGATGTCACTGCTACAGCAGATGGTACCAGAGATGTCACTACTACAGCAGATTGTGCCACAGATATCACAACCACAGTAGATGGTACCACAGATCTCGCTACCACAGCAGATCGCACCACAGCTGTTAGTATCACAGCTGTTAGTATCACAGCTGTTAGTATCACAGCTGTTAGTATCACAGCTGTTAGTATCACAGCTGTTAGTATCACAGCTGTTAGTATCACAGCTGTTAGTATCACAGCTGTTAGTATCACAGCTGTTAGTATCACAGATGTTAGTATCACAGCTGTTAGTATCATAGCTGTTAGTATCACAGCTGTTAGTATCACAGCTGTTAGTATCACAGCTGTTAGTATCACAGCTGTTAGTACTAAAACTGTCATTGCCACATATATTAATACCATAGCCGCAGATCCGCATATGTCAGTACCACAGCTGGCGGTACCATAGGTGGCAGTACCACAGCTGGCGGTACCACAGCTGGCGGTACCACACCTGGCGGTATCATAGCTGGCGGTACCACAGATGGCAGTACCACGGCTGGCGGTACCACGGCTGGCGGTACCACAGCTGGCGGTACCATAGCTGGCGGTACCACAGCTGGCAGTACCACGGCTGGCGGTACCACCGCTGGCGATACCACAGCTGGCGGTACCACAGCTGGCGGTACCACAGCTGGCGGTACCACGGCTGGCGGTACCACAGCTGGCGGTACCACAGCTGGCGGTACCACAGCTGGCGGTACCACAGCTGGCGGTACCACAGCTGGCGGTACCATAGCTGGCGGTACCACGGCTGGCGGTACCACAGCTGGCGGTACCACAGCTGGCGGTACCACAGCTGGCGGTACCACAGCTGGCGGTACCACGGCTAACGGTACCACAGCTGGCGGTATCACAGCTGGCGGTACCACAGCTGGCGGTACCACAGCTGGCGGTACCACGGCTGGCGGTACCACAGCTGGCGGTACCATAGCTGGCGGTACCACAGCTCGCGGTACCACGGCTGGCGGTACCACAGCTGGCGGTACCATAGCTGGCGGTACCACAGCTGGCGGTACCACAGCTGGCGGTACCATAGCTGGCGGTACCACAGCTGGCGGTACCATAGCTGGCGGTATTATTCCGGTCAGCACCAGGACACATTCACTATATTCAGTTCGATAAGCACAGCTTTTAGATCTGCACGCAATATTCAAACATACTCATCTAGAAATTTCGGCCACTGCAGCTCTTAATCAGGTGAAACTATTGGCGAGCTTCGTTCCGCTTAACTTTAGACCTATCAGTAAAGCGTTCTTGGGCGAATTGCTAACGATTTTGGTGCAATCTTCGCCCCGCTCTCGAAGATCGGCTGGATGCATTTGCAACTTTAAATGGAACTGGTGGTGGCGCTGGCGCCGGGTGTTTTCTCCTGCAGATCTTAAGGCTGGCTCTCTGCGTGTTGGTGCGGCACAAACTCGGGGCACAGAGGACGGCCGTGCTGCATAGAACATAGCGGGCGTGGAATTAGTCCGCTGATTAAGCTGTACACTGTGCTTCGCTCTCACTTCTGCTGCACGGCAGGCTCCGCTGCATAATGTGGTCTCCTGCAGCATGATTAATTTCCGCCAGTCCACTGCTGTCGCTCTTCATTGTACGTGCTCACTCCTGCAAACACGGCAAATATGTCACCTCCGTCAATTCACCCGCATCCGCCACACCTGTAACAACCTCATCACACCAGTCACACTTGTCACACCAGTCACGTACGTGACATTAATCTCAGCAGTCTCATCAGTCACACCGTCACACCTGTCACATGTGTCATACCTGCCACACCTGTCAAACACTAGTCACACACTAGTCACACACTAGTCACACACTAGTCACACACTAGTCACACACTAGTCACACACTAGTCACACACTAGTCACACCAATCACACCGGCCAACCACGTTACACCAGCGATTCACTTATCACACTACTTACACCAGTCACACCCCACATGCCCGTCACACCAGTCAGACGTTCACACTATTCACACTCGTCTATCAGCAACACCCGTCACACCCGTCATACATATCACGCTGATCACACACACACACACACGCACACACACACACACACACACACACACACACACACACACACACACACACACACACACACACACACACACACACACACACACACACACACACACACACACACACACACACACACACACACACACACACACACACACACACACACACACCTACACACACACACACACACACACACCGAACCGTCACACTGGTTACATCCTGTCAATCAAAATCGACGCACACTAATCACTCACGGGATACTCGCCACACCCATCGCTCACATCATACCCACCACACCAATCACTCACAGCATACCCGCCACACCCATCACTCACGTCATACCCACCACACCCATCACTCACACCATACCCGCCACACACATCACTCACAGCATACCCGCCACATCCATCACTCACAGCATACCCCCACACACACTCACATCATACCCGCCACACCCAAACACACATCACTCACACCATACCCGCCACACCCATCCACTCACATCATACCCACCACACACCCATCACTCACACCATACCCGCCACACCCATCACTCACATCATACCCACCACACCCATCATCACTCACACCATACCCGCCCCACACCCATCACTCACATCATACCCGCCACACCCATCACTCACACCATACCCGCCACACCCATCACTCACATCATACCCGCCACACCCATCACTCACACCATACCCGCCACACCCATCACTCACATCATACCCCCATCACCACACCATACCCGCCACACCCATCACTCACACCATACCCACATCCACACACCCATCACTCACATCATACCCGCCACACCCATCACTCACATCATACCCGCCACACCCATCACTCACACCATACCCGCCACACACATCACTCACACCATACCCGCCACACCCATCACTCACACCATACCCGCCACACCCATCACTCACACCATACCCGCCACACCCATCACTCACACCATACCCGCCACACCCATCACTCACACCATACCCGCCACACCCATCACTCACATCATACCCGCCACACACATCACTCACATCATACCCACCACACCCATCACTCACACCCCATACCACCGCCACACCCATCACTCACATCATACCCGCCACACCCATCACTCACACCATACCCGCCACACCCATCACTCACACCATACCCGCCACACCCATCACTCACACCATACCCGCCACACCCATCACTCACACCATACCCGCCACACCCATCACTCACACCATACCCGCCACACACATCACTCACACCATACCCGCCACACCCATCACTCACACCATACCCGCCACACCCATCACTCACACCATACCCGCCACACCCCACATACCCGCCACACCCATCACTCACACCATACCCGCCACACCCATCACTCACACCATACCCGCCACACCCATCACTCACATCATACCCGCCACACCCATCACTCACACGCACCATCATACCCGCCACACCCATCACTCACACCATACCCGCCACACCCATCACTCACACCATACCCGCCACACCCATCACACCATACCCGCCACACCACACTCACAACCCCAACCCACCATACCCGCCACACCCATCACTCACACCATACCCGCCACACCCATCACTCACATCATACCCGCCACACCCATCACTCACACCATACCCGCCACACCCATCACTCACACCATACCCGCCACACCCATCACTCACACCATACCCGCCACACCCATCACTCACCACACATACCCCCCACACATCACTCACACCATACCCGCCACACCCATCACTCACATCATACCCGCCACACCCATCACTCACATACCCATACCCCATCACTCACATCATACCCGCCACACCCATCACTCACCAACACACCCATCACCACATCACCCACACCCATCACTCACACCATACCCGCCACACCCATCACTCACACCCCCACCCATCACTCACACCATACCCGCCACACCCATCACTCACACCATACCCGCCACACCCATCACTCACACCATACCCGCCACACCCATCACTCACACCATACCCGCCACACCATACCACACCATCACTCACACCATACCCGCCACACCCATCACTCACACCATACCCGCCACACCCATCACTCACACCATACCCGCCACACCCATCACTCACACCATACCCGCCACACCCATCACTCACACCATACCCGCCACACCCATCACTACCCACACCATACCACCATACCCGCCACACCCATCACAACCATACCCGCCACACCCATCACTCACACCATACCCGCCACACCCAGCACTCACACCATACCCGCCACACCCATCACTCACAGAGTACGCACAAAAGAGGGCCAATACTTTGAACGCCTGTCTTTTCTGGAAAAGACCAGAGCCTTCTCTATTTCACAGTTTAGAGACAACGTTTTTGAGTATTTGGTGTAAAAGACTACCTTGAATGGTTTTCCCTCCAGAGTGTAAGGTTGAAATGGCCCGATTGCAGTAACTACCTATTTGGACCAAATCACACCATATATGTACATGCATTGCAGCCCGCCGCTGTCTCCGTCGGCAGATTTGACATCCATTCATCCAGCTGTGCATTGCGTACTTAGACATTTAAAATTAGGGGAAAGGCTTATCTTTATTTGTCCATAACTTAGAGCTGATCACTTCAGCGAAGATCTCCCATGAAAACGTTACGTCATGCCTCATGACAGGACGGCGCACTTCTATATCCCATTGGTGCATCACAATTTAACACGTCACACGTTCCAACGTCGCTGACGCCCCACGACAGAGCAATCTTATCACTCACGTCAACACGCATGGCGCGTCACACATCCAGTGTCTGCTCTGCTCAGATCAGACCGAATGCGTGCCTCCTCTGAGCGCTGCGGCCAACGAACTCTCGCAGGAGTTCCTTCCGATCAAGAGCCCCAAGCTCTCGCCCGTACGCCGCGCACACAGCGAGGTGGTTGAACCGAGCTTGGCCCATTGTTGCACGCATGTAGGTTTTCAGCCTTCTCATCAGGCTGAAAGAACGCTCCGCGGAGCAGCCCGTCGCCGGTGCTGTGAGCGCCAGGCGCACCAGACGCGCCGCCTCCGGTACCAGATCCTGCAGCTCACTAATCATCTCGGCAGCATCTTGTAGTAACTTTGGCCTGCGTCCAGCGTCGTGCAAAAACCGCAGGTGAAGGACGACTCGCTCTTCATCTAGACCGTAGAACCGCGCTGCGCGCCGGCCCTCGTCTTGGTTTCCAGCCAGGGCTGCCTCTACCCCTTGCAGAACCTGGTCGTCGCCTTTGGTGAACCGGTCCTTGATGGAAGCTGCCAGGCTGCGCAGAGCGCCGTCGTACTCACGGCTGTAGCGCTCCTTAGGTGTTTTCGGCGGCGCTTCTTCATCGTCGTTGTCCCTCAGCCGCTGCGGCTTCTTGACAGGCCGTCTCAGGCGCGGCTCATCCACTCCGAGCGAGTCAGCCTTTGCGACAGCGTCGGACCAGAACCGGTCGCAGACGGCCTCGCTGCACTGGGATAGCACGGCCTCCCTCATCAGTCTGACCTTGCTGAGGACGCCGGTGATAGACTCCTGTCTGCTCTGGATCGCTGTGGTCACCGGCGTGACCAGCTGGTAGACGCGCAAGCCCAGGCTCGCCATGAAGAAAAAGTCAAACTCTTCCATCGCCCGCCGGTAGCCATGGGCCTTGGCGGCCGACTCGGGTGAGGCTGTGGGATCTTCCTCGATGGCGTGCAGCGTAGCCAGCACGGCAGCCCAGTTGGACAGGAGTGACGTCAGGCTCCGCTCGTTGCAGGTCCACCGGATGCGGCAGAATGAGGTCAGTCCGGCGGCCGTGTCCTCTTGGTGCTGCTCGAACATGGCCAGGCGCTTCGGCGAGCTGCGAACGAACTCGATAAGTCCCGACGCCTCTCCGAGCGCGTTTCTGAGCGCAGGGGTCGCGGCTGTCAGGGTGGCCAAGTTGAGACGGTGTGCTGCGCAATGGATGAACAGTGCCTTCGGCTGCTTCTCCTTGATGCGGACTTGGACGCCGCTAATTCGCCCTGCCATGTTTGAAGCCCCATCGTAGCACTGACACCCTGAGTTTCTCAATGGGCAGGTTGAGGCGCTGGAGAGCGTCCAGGATCAGCCTCGCCAGCGTGTCGGCTGTGGTGCTGTCGGTGCTGTAAAAGCCGAGGAACACTTCCTGGACCTCACAGCCTGGATCCACGAACCTGGCACACAGCGACACCTGCTCTTGCCGGGACACGTCGGTCGACTCGTCGACGATGATGGCGAACGCCTCAGCAGCACCGACCTCCGTCGCAGTCTGTTTCAGTATGGTGTGGGCCATCACCTCCAGTATCTCATTCTGGATTTGCGGACTGAGGTACATCTGCGTGTCCCTTCTCAGCCACTTCTCCAGAGCTGGGTCCTTCTTGGCCATCGTGGTCAGGAGCGCCTGCAGGTTGCTGGAGCCCTTATCTCGATTGCGAAGCGGAAGGCACTGGCGGGCGAGATACTCGATTGCGTCGAAGATAGCATCGAGCGCAGTTCGCGCCTCATCCACCGCCTTCGCATGCCCACTTAGTACCTGGACTTGGGTAGGGTTCTTACGTCCGCGTCCGATCAGGGCTTCCGCAGCCCTTAGGTGAGACCGTGATCTCGCATGCTGGGAGAAGCCAGCAGGCACCTTTTCCACGATTTGAACCCCCGCGAGATGAAGGCCAGATCGAGATGTGGCTCTCCTGACAGAAGCCCTAGCCCATGCGCTGTGGTGCACTCGCGACAGGTGACGTACTTGCCATCGTGGTTGACCAGCCACGGGTAGGTCTTCTTCCACTTTGAGAACTGAAAGTTCTTCCCACGTTCAGGCGCGGGCTGACGCGGCTTGACAGGTTCGGACGTGGACGGAGCGCACGGGCTGTGGAAGACGAGAGAAGGATTAGGATAATGACGTGGTGGACGTGATAATGACAATAAAAAGCCATTCATGGGTGACCGTTTCAGCAACCTTTTCAAAACGATGACAGATGCACAAGAACGTTTAGTTTGCAATTTGCATGACACATGTGCGCGAGTAGGTACAGCTGGAATGGCAAGACTATCAATTTTCTTCTTGGTTCCAATCGGAAATCCGGAACTAAACGGGCAGAGCATGGTAAAGTTAGTGTGGTTGTGGTTTATAGTTTGTGTCGCGAAGCGGCCCAGAAATGTTTAATTTTGCAGGCATTTTGTGGCCCAATCTCAGACAAAGTTTAAGGACAGCAGAAGGGTCTCGGAACTGGCTGTCGGTGTCGCGAAAAAAAGACACGTGCTTGTTCTGTTCGCGTCGCCAGCGGTGCGAGAGCGGAAATGGATATTTTCACACAATCCGCACAAAATGTATCAGAACAATAGGATTGTCGATGCGGGACGCCTCAGAAAGCAGCACAGCTGGTTGGGTTTGCGCCGCGAAACGGCACAAATTGTGATGCATTCGTATGAAATTGTATGCGCAGGAACTCGCAATTTAACTTTTAAGCCTGGGTGAGGTGCGGCGCCCTGTGAGGTGGCGCCCAGGGCGCGCGCTGTGGGCACGGCGGGTCTGGCGGTGCAGCCTGCACAACAGGGGTTTGGATGAGCTGGCCATCTAATGGGTAGTAATGAAATAATAGTTCCGGATTTCCCGCGAGGGATGATTTCGCAGTGTTCGCAGCTTACCCTGGATCTTCGGTGACGGACTCCTGGACTGTTGATGGTGGTTCGACACCGACAGCCTCGGCACTTTGTGGATCGTCCTCTTGATTAGATGGATCGGGGTCGGGATGTGACCTGAGGATGTGACAACTGGATTAATCAACGCTCAGTGCGATTCAGTTCATTTGTAGGGGCGAATGATTTCTGATAATTACCTGCAGGCGCGTATCTAGGATTTTTCTTGTGGGAGGGCGGAATTTCTTGGAGGCGGGCGAAATCTCAAAAATGTCCTTCAATAAAAAAAATATCGGATTTGGGCAGCTTGCGATGTAGGAGATGGTTTTATGATAAAACACGCTTAGGTTTCGAGAAAATAGCACTTTCATGTTATTTTTATTTAAAAATCGGGAGTAGCGGGACGGCGGTTGCCAGCTTCGCCACCCCCCCCCCCATAGATACGCGCCTGATTACCTGTGCTGCTCATGCACTCTATATGAGTAAGAACGGGGGGACGGTTGTGCCATGCCCTCCACTTTTGAAACGTTCCTATGCCCATGATGCACTCCATTACCCATATCATTCTGTTTCAGGAAAATGGCAAAAACCGGTTAAATCCATACAATTTCGCAACCTTAACACCCTTCTATGAGGACGAAAGCGTTTCAGGAAGGTGAAATTAATGTAGGGGAGAGCCCCTTATGTGCTTACCTTTTGCTGTTCGAAAACATGTCCAATATGGACCTTTGCACATTCTTCCTCTTTTGAGACATGTTTGACGTTTAGAAAGTATAGCAAACACATGTATGTAGATGAGTCTCAGTTACAAAAGCGTCCCAACAGAACACTGACGCTGACCCTCGCACCTTAGCTTCAGCCACCCACAGATCCACATTCCACAACTCTTCTATTGTTGATGCGCGCCAAGACGCCAAGGTCACGTATTTCTTTGGTAAATGCTGCGCAACTTTCACTTCACTTTCTAGAAAGTTAAATAATCGTTTTCATATTCACCTCCGGACGTGATCAAATTATTACTGCAAACCATTTGACTCAATATTTATGTTGTAATGCATGTAAAGCAATGCAATTGCCATTACGAAAAAAATCACTAATTCATGGGCCGGACATACTACGGGTACAGATACGGAGGGGAAACTAGTCGGATTTCGCAACCACGCTGCCGAATTGCTGCCAATTCGCAGAAGCATGGATATTTTCCCTTCATAGCAAATGGCAGCGTGAAAGCAGACAGCATTGCCGTCCGGCACGGTATGTCACCAGGCACATTAAAGCTCCGATGTTGGTACAACGCCTGCCGTCATGGGGGGGGGGGGGGCACTTGGATCGAATGGGGGGGCATTTTTCATGGATGGGGTGGCACCTGCCACCCCATATATACATAAAGTTACACCCATGCCCACCACACCCATGTCTCACACCATAACCGCCACACCCATCACTCACACCATACCCGCCACACCCATCACTCACACCATACCCGCCACCCCCATCACTCACACCATGCCCACCACACCCATGTCTCACACCATAACCGACACACCCATCACTCACACCATACCCGCCACACCCATCACTCTGATTAATTTGGAAACTACAAAGCGTGGATCAGTGGCGGGACAGCTACCATTCCTGGCTTCACTATCACAGGTGCCAACTGGCTGGCCAGGTGTCCCCCTTGGCATGCATATATCCTGCATGATTGCATGATCGATCGGGATCATTGCATTATACCTGTAGGTGGTGCGTACGATGACGACTTGTGGAGGTCAGCGTTGGTGATAACTCCACATGATGGGACCCATCACACATCGCCGACGGAACTGAGGAGATGGGGAGGGGACCGGGTTCGGCGCCTCCCCAAATCCGCCAGATATTGCCTGTCAGGCGAATACGATGTGTATTATATTGCCAGGAGCGGATCCAAAAGTCTGGACTGTGGACAGCATTTCAAAGAATGTCATCCGACTTGGAAATACCCATCAGATTCGAACAGCTAACGTTCATCGCGTGTGCTGAAGACAATATTTATATATTAGAATAATTTTAGATTTCTGGAAAATGCAATATTAGTGACATATATCCACGATATGCGGCCTTTTTGGGGAGGCATGGCCCCATTGTCCCTGGATCCGCCCTCTCCAATTGCAATGCTTTTTTTGCTGTAACACATGAAGTGTGTTCTCATGAAAACTTTTTGTTATTTTCTGACACAAGAATGGCGGAAATTTAATAATCTAGACACCATGAGGTTGAGAAAAAATGCTCCATCAGCTGCTAGGCTAGAAACATAGGTTGACCTATGTCACAATGGGGTATCTCAGCTCATCGTAGGCTAGGTTAGGTTTGTAGTGGAGTCAGCTTCGAACCACTTCCCGAATGCCTTTGGCTCCCGCGTGACCAGCCCCCTCGAGTCCAGTCATGACCGCCCCGAGCCGATCGCAGACCCTCAGCGTTTGGCTCCCGCGTGACCAGCCCCCTCGAGTCCAGTCATGACCGGCTCGAGCCGATCGCAGACCCTCAGCGTTTGGCTCCCGCGTGACCAGCCTCCTCGAGTCCAGTCATGACCGCCCCGAGCCGATCGCAGACCCTCAGCGTTTGGCTCCCGCGTGACCAGCCCCCTCGAGTCCAGTCATGACCGGCTCGAGCCGATCGCAGACCCTCAGCGTTTGGCTCCCGCGTGACCAGCCTCCTCGAGTCCAGTCATGACCGGCTCGAGCCGATCGCAGACCCTCAGCGTTTGGCTCCCGCGTGACCAGCCCCCTCGAGTCCAGTCATGACCGGCTCGAGCCGATCGCAGACCCTCAGCGTTTGGCTCCCGCGTGACCAGCCTCCTCGAGTCCAGTCATGACCGGCTCGAGCCGATCGCAGACCCTCAGCGTTTGGCTCCCGCGTGACCAGCCCCCTCGAGTCCAGTCATGACCGGCTCGAGCCGATCGCAGACCCTCAGCGTTTGGCTCCTGCGTGACCAGCCCCCTCGAGTCCAGTCATGACCGGCTCGAGCCGATCGCAGACCCTCAGCGTCACCTGCCGTCCCCGATATCGGCATTTGACGCTTCGAGCCGCGGCTGTGGCCGGCGGTGTTACGCGGAGTCAGTTTCCGTTCTCACAGGCGGTGACGGCCGGTTGGCGGGTGCTGTAACATTGCGCCGTGTCACCATTGTGACACCCATGTCAGTATGGCCGAGCGGTGTGGTGCAATAGGTGATGCCGGCCAATGACAGACAGGCCAGGGCGTTGGCCCGGTAGTCGCCCGTCCCATGAGCGAGTGGTTCCATCTCACGAGCTACACGAGCAGCTTGGGTAGACGCGGCTGAGCAGCAGAGGTGAGCGAACCGCCCAGTGACTGGGCGGTTCGCTCACTGGGCGGTTCGTTCACTGGGCGGTTCGTTCACTGGGCGGTTCGCTCACTGGGCGGTTCGTTCACTGGGCGGTTCGCTCACTGGGCGGTTCGTTCACTGGGCGGTTCGCTCACTGGGCGGTTCGCTCACTGGGCGGTTCGCTCACCGGGCGGCTGTCCGCCACTGGTCCCTGTGGAAACCGGGAGGTGTAATCTCGCTGGTGTTTGCTTCTGTTGGATTGGAGAAGCTGTTGAAACCGTTGCTCAAGTGGTCACCGCATTGTTTAATTATCAGCCCAGTCAATACAAGGGTCGAATTCGAGGACATCTCTGATGAGAACTTAGAATTGAGAATTAGTTTCCGCGCAAACAAGGCAAACACCATACTATCATAACAACGTTCTGCTGCCATTCATACAGGTTCGGTGATATTAGGTCCGGATATGCTGCGTGCAATTGGTAACCTTTCACACGCAATCATCACACGAAATCTGCCGGTATTCGTGTCGTGACATTTCCATCATTACCGCGTCGCACTAAAATGTACGAAATATTTCCGAGCAGAACTTTAGTGTTTGGTCGCGCCGCCGCCGCTCTGTTGAACGCGTGCTCGGTGATGTGTGCTACACTACGTGATGTGTGTTGCACTACGTGATGTGTGTTGCACTACGAACCCACCGCTTTCGTCCTTGTTCCACAACAGCGACACAGCATGCAGTAAACGGCAGTGAAAATAACTACCATAATTAGCCCAGCTTTACCACATTTTACTGGCATGCCACAAGCGGTCTCGCTCATTGCACTCCAGTAAGCACCATCAATTACTTGTCCAAGTGCAGAACAAACAATTTCCTACTCCAGTTAAAGCCATCTTGTTTAGGCCAGTGGACGGATGTAGCGTGCCATCATATGACAGCGGGGCGGGGATGGCCGAGTCGCTAAGGTGTTGGGCTCTGGGTACCAAAGGTCCCGGGTCCGACACCAGCGCCGCTCGGGACATTTCCTATTCCCGCGACCCACCGGCGAAACAGTGTGGGCGGCGCCATTAGCCGTGAATGTGCATAAAGTGAGCCGTGAACCGCCCAATAAACAAATAAGCATCATGTCAGTCTTTGATTAGTGCATTCAACTGCAGACTTCTCGACTCACATGTGGTGTTGACTGTACTAAAATACGACTTCTTTGCTATTTAATAATCTCGTTACACGGCTGGCTAAGGAAACGGCGCTCCCTCGGGTCACCACAGCCGCCCCGCCTCCTTCCGTCCATACGCTCCCATTCCAATGCCCATCTCATCCCAGCATTCATGTCCTTCCCCTGGCCTTGCAACACCAACTATCCCTACTATGAGCAGGCAGGACAACTTCTCCGGTCCCGCCCACCAGCTTAATTTTATCGCGGTAGCCGCGTCCCCTCGGCCCGTCCCCAGGGGTTGACGGAGTCCTGGAGGTTGAGGTCCCCCGTCGCACGGTGCTAGTTGTGACAGGGGACCAACACACCTCTTTGGTCCCAATATCCCGAAAGGGTGGGCGGTACCGTGGCGCCCCACGCGGGCTAAGTGGCTGGTCGCCTGTAACCTGGGATTATTCCCAGTGTCTGCCGGCCCGGCCGGCTCGGGTCAAGGGGTGCTGGATCCCGGTTGGGGTGGTGAGTCTCTCTCTCCCGGCCGGGTGAAGGCGCCGTCTGCCCCGTATAGCTCCTCGGGCGCCTGGCGACCTCCCTTCTGCGGGACCCAGGCGTCCCCTCAGTAGGGCCCTATGCGGTGGGGCGCCCGAGGAGTGGAAACTAAGACACACTACATGACATCTACAAAACAAAACAAAAAACACTCCTGGTCACTCTCGTGGTGACCAGACCACTCGCTCATTCGGCGCTGACAGAAGAGTCACTGACTCGGGTACCTACGGAGACCAAGTCTCCCATAAACCCCGTATTCTTATCTTCCGCAAACAGACGAAAAACCTCGCCACTCTTTCCCATTTTCAAAGACGAGAGGGTTGTGAGAAGTTGAGGTTTGTGAAGTGTGAGATCCTTCGTTGTGAGGAGTTGAGGGACGGATCTTTGGAGGTGGAGTTCGCGGTAGCGAAAGAGGCGGGGAAAGCGTTACAGGTTCCTCATGCTTCTTTTGACCGCACCTGTCTGACTTACATCAAAGAAAAGGAGATCATCGCAATTAAACACGCCCGAAAAATAACCTTCCGTGAGGATAGAGACATATACGACCAGTCTCACCCAAAAACATCGTATGCGACGGAAGTCAGAACCACCATGTCAGTCCCACACCAAACAAATAAAACCAACGAACTGATCGTACAACTGTGTGCGATCCTTCGTTTCCTCGGCGTACCTGTCGGCTCGCCAACGACACAAAAAAGCCAAGTGAATGAGACTCCCCTAGAGGTAGAAAATCGCGCCGCTTCGCTGCCACCGGCCTCTGAGGGTGTGACGCCACCGTCACCAGATACAGCTCCCGAGAAGTGGCAACTGGTCGAGCGAACCAAGAGGCGCGCCAGGCCCTCCGACACCCATCGGGAATCCTTGCCCACCACCTCCACCGATCACACACCAGCCCAGCCCATCCCTATACTATCCAAAACCACCTAAACTCACCAACCCCCACCAACTAGTTCGGAGGAGCCCACCGTGACCTCTCGACGGATACCAGTGGTCGCTCTTCCGGCGACCCGACCATGTCTCACGGTCGAAGTCCGTCGGGGAGCACCCGACATGGGGGCGTCTGGCCAGGCATCGCGGACAAGTTCCAGGGATGCTGCATGATCGACGTAATCGATGCGCCCCTAAACTCTTCTCCAAGTTCCAAGAGTCGTCGCCGAACTCCCAAGTGCGTGGGCAAACCCAAGGGCGACACCCCTACCGTCCCGAACTATCAGAGCCAGTCCCCATTGCATCACAGAGACGGGGAGGATCATGGGCCCGCCGCCCACCCACCCCATTAGGGCGAGAAAGTCGCACTTTGGCTGTCCCCCGTGACGATGAGGGGTAAGCGAGCCCCCCGATGGACACCATCACCGCCCGGTGGGGATCGTTCCAGGTCTCGCCCGAGGGCATCCAACAACACAAAGTCCGCCCAACCTATATAGTGTACTGGCTCTGCGTTTCAGCAGCCCCTTTTGTTCTAGACGGTCCCTCGGCAATGAAGCGCACGCAGGACACCGTGCATGACCCTCCCATTCATTTCTGGTCACACCTAGACAACTACGTCATCCCAAGTTTTACAATGGAACTGCAGAGGTGTGAGGACCAGCCTGGAAGAACTCCAAGTCATGATGAGTGCACACTCCGGTAGTGGTATGCCTGCAGGAGACACAGTTTTTATCCGGCACTCGCATTATTTAAAAGACTATCAGGTTTTTCTAAAAGATAAACAAACCGACACTATTGCTCATGGAAGCGTCTTGTTAGCTGTCCATCACAACCGCTGCGCAACCTCTGTCATTGAACACGAACTAGCAGGTAGTGGCGGCACAGGTATACTTCGGACACCGCTACATCAGCATGTGCTCTCTGTACCTTACTCCGGGCACACCGGTCCCCTCAGTGGTCCTCATACGATTACTTGAGAGGATCCATCCGCCTGTTCTACTTCTGGGAGATTTTAATGCACATCACACGATTTGGGGATGTGCTTCCAGTAACACACGTGGTGGACCCCTCGAGCAGGTTTTCCTCGACGGATCATTATGCATTTTAAATACAGGCGCACACACCCATATAACATTTCCGTCAGCTAGCACTTACTGAAGCCCAACAAGAGTGGCTCTGACCCTCGGCACTATCGACCGATCTATCTAACTAACTGATGGAGTGGATGGTGAATGCGCGCCTCACGTGGCTTTCAGAACTTCTTCACCAGCGCCCAGTCTGGATTTAGAAGGAACACTCGACACTGTGATTCGTACTAGTTGCAAGGAAAATCAACATCTAGGAGCAGTGTTTTTTCTATATTGAAGGCGCCTATGACACAGCATGGAGACACGGCATACTTACGAAACTCTAGGGATGTGGTGTGCGTGGCGCTATGGGACGCTTCCTGCAGAATTTTCTAACGGATCGGACATTCCGCGCCCGTGTAGGAAAAAAGATATCGGAACGGCTGACACAAGTCAATGGAGTGCCCCAGGGGAGTGTCCTCAGTGATGCCCTGTTCGCGTTGATTATCAGCGACATCGGTAATGACTTTCCCTGCGGTGTCGGTAGGTCGTTTTTTGTCGACGATGTCGCAATTTGGTGCTCAGCCTCACGCCAGTCTTTTATGGGACAACTGCAGCTCACTGTACCCCGCTTAGAGAACCGAAGTAACATGAACATGTCTTGCGCTTCTCTACTCATAACACTGCTGGAGTGCATTTCTGTCGCCGCCGCAACTGTCAAGATCCGACAATTCACCTCTACGGAGACCAGATCCCCTTTCAGACATCAGCGAAGTTTCTAGGTGTTTTATTTCATTCTCGACTCACGTACAAGAACCACCTGACATCGCTGCGGGACAAGTGCTGGAAAACATTGAATGTTATGAAGTGTGTCGCCCACACTACTTATGGTGCAGACCGGACTACACCTTTACTCTTGTACCGATCGCTCATTCGCTCAAAACTCGACTATGACTGTTTTGTCTTTAGATGTGCTAGCGCCTGCAACAAACGCATTCTCAATACTGTCCATCATGCTACCTTGCGCATAGCCACAGGAGCATTCCGCACCTCGCCGACAGCATGCCTTCTGGCAGATGCTAATGAAGCACCGCTCGCCCTGAGACGGGATAAACTGGGAATACGGTATGCCTGCAGGGTGAGACAGTCCCCCACGAATCTGGCATACAACGCCCTGTTCGGACACCGTACGCTTGCGATGTTTCTTGTCACACACCGGAATGTTCTGCCTCCTTCCTGTGTGTGCTTAAGTGATCTGGTCGAAAGGAGCGGTATTCAGATGCGCTGCATTCGAAGGATGGTATCGTGGACAGTTCCCCCTTGGGAATTGGTGCAGCCATCAGTGAACACAACACTGTCTGTGACATCTAAAGACGAGATTATCCCAGAATTGATTCGGATGAAAGCCCTAGAACTCATTGACATCTACCGCAAATGTACGGCCACTTATACCGACGGGTCGAAAACTGCTAATGGTGTGGTTTGTGCTTTTGTAAGGGGAACCACGAAAAAAAAATAATTTACGCTGCCTCCTTACGCATCAGTTTACACCTTCGAACTCATGGTAATCACAAAGGTGTTGTCCTTCATCGAAGTATGGAACGATGTGGACCATGTTATACTTTCAGACTCTCTCAGTAGCCTTCGTGCAATACACACGTTTTCTCCACATCACCATAACGTGCAAGATGTTCTACTGCGCCTAAGCTTAAGCGAGGGGAAAAATATAGCACTCAGTTGGATACCCAGTCATGTCGAAATAACCGGGAATGTGTTGGCTGATCAATCAACAAAGCGTACTGCAAGGACCCAATACACCCGTGCGCTTCAGTTTCCAGCAGCACATCTCGGCCAGACAATCAATGTGTTCTTCCAGCAAAAGTGGCAACAACTTTGGGACTCAAATGACGAAAGCAAACTTAGAAACATCAAGCCAAGTTTGGGGCGCTGGGAGTCATCTTCCAGAGTTTCACGAAAGGAAGAGGTGGTTCTCGCCAGGATCTTGCACATAATTCCGCACACATTCATGGAATTAAGTCCGTGTCTTAGCGCAAACTCGTTTCTTTCCATCAGAAATCGTCTCAGTATGCGTGTAAAATATATTCGGCTACAAAACTCAAATGACTAGCTCTCCGCGCGTAGGCACTACAGCATGCTGTGGTGCACACTGGTCCGCACGTTCACACACGCGTTCCTCCCGTCTCGTATACAGACAGAGCACCGTCAGCAACATAACATCAAACACCGCCCACGCCCGACCGCACCCCCGCCACGCTCCGCGCAGACGGCCGCGGTCAGCTTCTTCACCCTCACGCTCGCGCTCACGTTCACGCTGCGGGACCCGCACATGTCCAGATGGGAGCGCCGGCGAGTCGCGCCTCTGTGGCCGACAGGCGACGCGGTGACGAGCCAGAGCGGCGGCCGTCGGCCCTCACTGCGCGCAGCCGCCGGCGGCCAACTACAGGTGCAGCTTCGGGGGACTGGCGGCCCACCACAGGTGCTGCCTCGGGGGACTGGCGGCCAACTACAGGAGCAGCCTCGGGGGACTGGCGGCCCACTACAGGAGCTGCCTCGGGGGACTGGCGGCCCACTACAGGTGCTGCCTCGGGGGACTGACGGCCAACTACAGGTGAATCCCCAAGGGACTGGCGGCCCAGCGCGGCTATGGCAGCTTTCGGGCAACGTCATTTTGGCAATTGATTTGGAAGACGAAAATATCGTTGAAGAGTTTTGTCGCACTGCAGGACCTGCACATAGGCGTGCATTTCCCACTCCCGTCACAAACAATGGAAGCAAGGTCCCTCTCCACTGTACATAATACATCGGTTAAATACCTCGCCCACCCACATCGGTGCTGGGAGGCGACGGACGCGACCGCTCAGGGGTGGCCCACCGCTACAATTTACCAGTAATAGCAGTCTATAAATAGGCTAAGAGGCTTCAGCAACATTGTGCAGCAAACTGGACGGTCCACCCGCTAGCCACCGACACAAACTGGACGATCCCTCGCCACACCCACCGCCAACACATACAAATGTACAAATATAAAAATATCACATGAGTTGGGCGCGCTCGCGTCAGTCAGTTTTGATTCGACAGGCGCGACGACCGCGACGGAGATCGTCGCGTCAGCCGGCGCTATCTGCAGCGAGAAGACGCAATCGTCCGCAGCTCAGCAGTCTGCCAGAAGTCTGCCAGCTACCGAGTGGCAAGCGGGCTATAATATCGACTGTCAGCGTACGCTCGCCTACGCACGACAGCGTGGACCGACCAGCCGTCATCTCCGTCAGAGGCGCAGTCCAGCGTCCGATTGGATGAGAATTACGGGCCGAACCACTCTCGACCAATCGGACAACGCCACGTAACGCGACCACACAACACCTGCCAATCACAGTTCACTGCGTCACATAGTCTGGCCAATAACACCTCTGCACGTTCGACGGCACCGAGTCCGGGTCTCGCGTGGCCCTGATCGCCGCCAATCAGAGCATGTATGGCCCGATGTCCGGCCAATCAGATCGCTCGCCACCGGAGGTCTGGCCAATCAGTTCACTCGCGGTCGGAAAACCCGCCAATAGCCGTGCTACAGTCGCGGTCCGATCTGCAGCTCGACAATCTGTGCGGCGTCGTCTCTCCCCATGATCCTGAGCATGTTGAGCAGCTCGGTGGCGGCAGAAGGCTCCGGATGTCGGGCTTCCCACAGGTCCAGGATCGAGTCCGTGGGAGATTGTTTGGTCGCGAAATAGTTGATGTACCTGTCAGCAAAGCGAGAGCCACGTCATAGAAGACACGCTGGTAGCTGGCTATGGAGTGGTTTTAAGAAGAACATGGAGTGGTTTGGTTGTTTGGCGATGGATACAATGGCGATAATATACAACTTCCACGCTGACACCTTACTCTGCATTCCCAAGGCATTGAAGGCAACCCACACAGATATTGCTGAACAAGCTCCACTAAGACTTCAGATACACAAGATGAACAGCAGGCTCACCTGTTGACTTGCATCATCTGCGCCAGCATCCTCCAGTCGTTCCCTCTGGAGTTGGGTTGGTTCAGGCACTGACATAGTTTGGTTCTCGTATCAGCATATAGCCTGAGGATGATGTACACCTTTAGTGCGTAGCAGCATGATCTCGTACTACATGAAGCACATCAAACATCGTACCATTATTGTGAAATTACGCACATTCCGGATCTCGGAAGTTTGTAGCAGTCGAGATGGTGCGTCGACAAGGTCATCACGTCGTCCGCAATAGCTGTCGACATTTGAAACTGAAAAGTTTAAAATGTTCTGAAAAGTTTTTCAAGACAGCGTGACAGTGGAGATGTTTGTACTGTAGTCGTGGCCCAGCTAGTATTTTCTTAGGGGGACCGACCAAAAAAAGAAAGAAAGACGATGAACGGAATAAGAAATGTCATAAAATACTTGTCTTTCAGTAAGGGGTGACAAAGAAAAAACGGACCATTTTTCACAGTCTGTCCGAGAGAAATGTCTTTCGGGGTGCTTCCCGTGCCGAAAATGTTCGGTGTTGCATGGTGAAAATATCGAAATGGCCTCCCTTGGCTGCGTCGTGATGACAGATGATGGCAACACGCAATGGCAGACTGATGACAGCCAACGCCCGAGCATAACCACACCGGGGTGCTCTTCCTTGACCGGGATGACCCTCCGTGAATTGTGCTTCGCTTGATACTACAACACGACCAGTACTGCGGTGTTTCTTGGGACTGCGATGTGTGCAGCTTCCGTCCCACACACGAGCTATTTCCAACCGTAGCCACAGCCGTAGCCTGGCTATCTCTGGACGATTGCCAAAAATACTGCACAGAAATATTGCAGGTGCCTTCCAGTAAATTACAGCAGTTTGTGCTGTTGGAAAAAGGCTCCCAAGGTGGATGGTTAGCATCCACCAACAGCTATTTGACATTGGACAACAAACACGAGACAGTAAAAAGGCCCAATGTAACGGGTCGAAATCTTCGCCTGGCACAAGAGCGTCTGCACTAGACTACACCGTGCTCAACCCTGCACCTTGGAAGCCGTACCAACCGATAGCCTGTGGTGACTATAGGTATCTGCCCGTAGTCCTGCCTAGTATGACTACACAACGTATCCGCTCATCGTCCTGTCTTGTGTGTATGTACGTACCCGGGTGTAATCTTGTCTGGGGTGACCGTACGTACCTGGGTGTAATCTTATCCAGGATAGCCGCAAGTATCTGGGTGTACTCTTGTCTGGGGTGACCGTACGTACCTCCCAGTAGCCCAGCCCAGGACGACTGCACGACGTATCTGCTCATCTTCCTGTCGTGTCCAGTGTGTCTGTACGTACCCGTGGTGTGGCCTTGCCCAGTGTGTCTGTACGTACCCGTGGTGTGGCCGTGTCCAGGGTGACTGCACGTACCGTGGTGTGGCCTTGTCCAGGGTGACTGCACGTACCGTGGTGTGGCCTTGTCCAGGGTGACTGCACGTACCGTGGTGTGGCCTTGTCCAGGGTGACTGCACGTACCGTGGTGTGGCCTTGTCCAGGGTGACTGCACGTACCGTGGTGTGGCCTTGTCCAGGGTGACTGCACGTACCGTGGTGTGGTCTTGTCCAGGGTGACTGCACGTACCGTGGTGTGGCCTTGTCCAGGGTGACTGCACGTACCGTGGTGTGGCCTTGTCCAGGGTGACTGCACGTACCGTGGTGTGGCCTTTGTCCAGGGTGACTGCACGTACCGTGGTGTGGCCTTGTTCCAGGGTGACTGCACGTACCGTGGTGTGGCCTTGTCCAGGGTGACTGCACGTACCGTGGTGTGGCCTTGTCCAGGGTGACTGCACGTACCGTGGTGTGGCCTTGTCCAGGGTGACTGCACGTACCGTGGTGTGGCCTTGTCCAGGGTGACTGCACGTACCGTGGTGTGGCCTTGTCCAGGGTGACTGCACGTACCGTGGTGTGGCCTTGTCCAGGGTGACTGCACGTACCGTGGTGTGGCCTTGTCCAGGGTGACTGCACGTACCGTGGTGTGGCCTTGTCCAGGGTGACTGCACGTACCGTGGTGTGGCCTTGTCCAGGTGACTGCACGTACCGTGGTGTGGCCTTGTCCAGGGTGACTGCACGTACCGTGGTGTGGCCTTGTCCAGGGTGACTGCACGTACCGTGGTGTGGCCTTGTCCAGGGTGACTGCACGTACCGTGGTGTGGCCGTGTCCAGGGTGACTGCACCCACCGTGGTGTAGCCTTGTGCAGTCACCCTGGACAAGTCTAGGGTGACTGCACAAGGTGTCCAGAGTGTCTGTACATACCTGCCAGTAGTCCTGTCCAGAGTGACCACAGATGAGCCGCCTGACGAGGAGCCGGTGGTGTTGGCTGAGACGGTGGAGAGCGGTGGCCGAGGAGCGGGCAGCGGACTCGACACCTGGCGGCACATTCGTACACTTAGCAACATAACCTACCCACACACATACACATCTCGCATTATACTACCCACACACATATACATCTCAACATAACCTACCCACACACATACACATCTCGCATTATACTACCCACACACATATACATCTCAACATAACCTACCCACACACATACACATCTCGCATTATACTACCCACACACATATACATCTCAACATAACACAACAACCAACATACAATACACATCTCGCATATACTACTACCCACACACATACACATCTCAACATATACTACCCACACACATACACATCTCAACATATACTACCCACACACATACACATCTCAACATATACTACCCACACACATACACATCTCAACATATACTACCCACACACATACACATCTCAACATGTACTACCCACCCACACATATACACATCTCAACATATACTACAACCCACACACATACACATCTCAACATATACTACCCACACACATATACACATCTCAACATATACTACCCACATACATACACATAAAACCAAACACATCTCAACATATACTACCCACACACATACACATCTCAACATATACTACCCACACACATAACATATACAAAAAATCTCAACATATACTACCCACACACATATACATCTCAACATATACTACCCACACACATACACATCTCAACATATACTACCCACACACATACACATCTCAACATATACTACCCACACACATACACATCTCAACATATACTACCCACACACATACACATCTCAACATATACTACCCACACACATACACATCTCAACATATACTACCCACACACATACACATCTCAACATATACTACCCACACACATACACATCTCAACATATACTACCCACACACATACACATCTCAACATATACTACCCACACACATACACATCTCAACATATACTACCCACACATATACACATCTCAACATGTACAACCCACACACAACATATACTACACACACAAATACACATCTCAACATGTACAACCCACACAGATACACATCTCAACATATACTACCCACACACATACACATCTCAACAAATACTACCCACACACATACACATCTCAACATATACTACCCACATACATACACATCTCAACATATACTACCCACACACATACACATCTCAACATATACTACCCACACACATACACATCTCAACATATACTACCCACACACATACACATCTCAACATATACTACCCACACATACACATCTCAACATATACTACCCACACACATACACATCTCAACATATACTACCCACACACATACACATCTCAACATATACTACCCACACACATACACATCTCAACATATACTACCCACACAAATACACATCTCAACATATACTACCCACACACATACACATCTCAACATATACTACCCACACACATACACATCTCAGCATATACTACCCACACACATACACATCTCAACATATACTACACACACGCATACACATCTCAACATATACTACCCTCACACCTACACATCTCAACATATACTACCCACACACATACACATCTCAACATATACTACTCCCACACATACACATCTCAACATATACTACCCACACATTTACACATATATCGTACACACACCTACAAATATATTATACCAATACGTACACAAATATTATTGACATGCATAAATAATATCTGTATATGTGTATTTGACATTCATGCATACATCATCCACACAGCTGCGCAGGTGGTGCTCTTGTTCCAGGCAGACGTGGTAGTGCCACTCAGAGGACCGACGACTGGTCGCAGATAAAGAAAGGAGGGCGTGGACGACTAGCTCAAGTAAGTTTCTATTAGTAGGGGCAAATTTTTCGGATCACGGCGCAACCTTTCGGGGCCCGACGCGAGCTTCCTGAGACCGACAAGGTTTATCGGAATATCTCTCATGTTGTTTCGGAGTCGGGGCGATTTTTTAGGTTCCACCATCATGTTTCGGGTGACCGGTGTCATTTTCCATTGCACAGTGCGAAATTTTCCTGGCTCCAGTGAGGCTCCTGGTTCCGATTTTAGGGGGGGTTCCAGTGTGATAGTTCGGGGTAGGGGTGGTCTCAGGGTGATAGTTGGGGGAAATACTTCTCATGAGGTATTCTCCATTCAGCCCTCACTTCGGCACGGCACTGGGACGCCGACGCGATTTTTCGCGACATCTGACATATTAGGATTTCCGGCTCGACAGCTACGGTACGAGTTGTCCAGTTCCCGTCCAAACATTTTGGACTCGTGTGATTTTTTTCCGAGTCCCGGAACATATATTTCGGGGCTCGACACATTCTGGACGCCTTTGACGTCATTTTGTAGGCCCCCGTGACTTCCAGGGTCGGATATTGATATTTCTGGCTCGTGTGATATTTTTTAGATTCGATACCGGTACCGGGAAGCGAGTTTTGTTCGGACCCGACGCGATTTGTTTGGGGCTTACCACCTCTCAATGGAGGGCATTTGCATCCCCCATCGCCTTTAGTATGCAGATGGGCGTCATAATTAACAGGACATACAAGCTTTGTTTGGAAAATGTGGTTACATATTTATATCTTGGGGGAAACTCAAAATGCTTGCCTAAACTGGGCTCCATTTGAGAATGGAGTGGAATTACTAAGAAATACGTGTGAGGAATATCTATGCAGGGAAAACTAGGCAGGTCATGGGGGGGGGGGGGGGGACGAAGATGGGCAGAATGTATTCCTCGAAATAAGTATCAGGCCGCGGTTCCGGTAATTCATTTTGTGGAGGCCAGCTACAACTTTTGGGCCCCGCGTGAAGCTCCGGACCCTCAGCATGATTTTCGAGAGCTGCGACGTGATATTTTAGCCCAGCATGCTGTAAGGGGACTTGGGTACAGAAGTGGCAGGCCTCTGTTGTTGATTTTTCGTCCCTTCCTGCCCGTCCCACTCGCCGTCTCCCTCCTTGCTGATGGTGTTTCTCAGCTCACCTGAGTTTTCTCGGAGGAGGATACGCGCAGCATCTGTCGACGCGTCTGGCTACCCTTCTGGCACGCCTGGACACGTGCCGAGAACGACAGGCCGTCCCGTGCCGCCACGTGGCCCACGTACTCCAGACTGAAGGAGCAGTGCAGCAGCGGGCACGTGCTGCTCCACACGTGCCGGAACGGAATCTCCTGTGCAGGATAACACGACCGTTAGTGCTAATCGCCACACCACGTTAGTTTGGGCGCCGTATGACCGAAGGGGTCAATGGGTCCCTAAGCCAAAACAACCAGCGAACACCACGTGAGCTGTCACCAGAAACGTGCACGGTACCCAGCCAGCTTTACTAAGCAATAACCAAACAACGAATGAGCACAGTTGTTTGTAGACCCTTTTATAGCTTTGGAGGTCCGCGCCACCTTAAAGCTAGCGTACCCCCTTCCAATAATTCCAGCATTTAATATGTGACCATCGACCTACTTGGGTCCCCCATGGAAATTTGAGGTGAGCGTGCCACCCCATTCCCCAAATAATTTTGGCAAAGTTCTGATTTTAGCATCTTATTACGATAATTTGAACATCCAGTTGCAGTATTGAACCGTATTGACATGTGGTATCGCAACCAGAGGATCCTGGACTTCCTGACCACTCGCATCACGTTACTTTTATGGCTAATATTTCTTTATTTTCATTACACGAATGTCCGGAGATGAAGAAGAATGCCAGGTGGGCTTGGTGAAGAAGAATGCCGGAAGCAATGTGGGGTAGCTGTAGCTGCATGCGTGCCTTAAATTGGACAAGATCCATGTACAGTTGAGAGATAAGTGCAAGCCGAACATACCGACGTGTCAGCGTGCACAACCGGAAATGTACACATTTTCTGCGTTTGCTTGTGCAGGCACCAGCCGATGCATGCAACATCAGCCGATGCAGCGTTCATTCCTTCCAAGCCCGACGCACCTGGTAATCTCCCTGTGGTTTACATTTCCAGCCTAGACTGAGATCTTCCAAAGCGAGGCAGAGACTGGCGCCGCCGCTCTGGAACAGCATCGTCTTGGGCTTGTCCAACAGTCTGCCGCCGAGCTTCCTCTCCAGTTGCAGAACACTCTGCGGAGACATGGCGTCAGATGGGAGCGACATCAGCGAAGACGGTGGATTGCGATGTCAACAAAAACCTCGGCAGTACCGCAGACCGGTTTTAGGGCAACAGGGCAAATGGGATAACACCTCGGGTTTGAAAGAGAACACAATCGGGTTGTTTTAGGCGCGGCTCTACTGTTGGACCACATAGCGTGGCGAACCTATCACACGGACAGATCACGGGGAGACTCGGTAGTCCCGCCAATTGTGGGATTCGAACTCACGATCTCGCGATCAAGGGCCCAACGCCCCACCGGCCGACCTACCGCGACCGCCTTAGTTTACTATTCTACTATTCAATACTTTGGGTGAAAGAAGCTGAATATTTACCACACTTCGGATCCTGCGAAACAAGAGGTACATGTGGATGACACTGTTGTGAATGATTCGGCGCAAATTCGAGTGCCCTGGTAAGTCTTGATAAACCTACCTGGACGACGATCTTGGTGCTCTGATTAAATTACCAACCTCAGAGAAAGCACAATTGACATCTGACATCCTGATGAAGTCGTTACACTCTTAGCCGGCTTTGTGGTCGACATGAAGTCACCCACCTCGAAGGCAGCTTTGGTGTCCTCGATGACGTAGACGCGGATGCAGTACTCCGTGGAGCCCTGCACCAGCCGCGGTCCGAACGCCGCCAGCTTGAGGTTCTTCACGGCCGGACCTGGAGCAGAGGTCTGCTTCAGACGGGACCCCGACTCAGTGGGAAGCCTCTACAACTACTGAGGAGAACAATCTTACGGGGTTGGTGGCGGAAATTGGTGTTACGACGCGTCAACTGTCCGATCACATAGTCCAATGGGACTGGGAACTGGGAACTTGACTGAGAACTCGAGTCCAATTCCAATTTGGAACTCGATTCTATTTGTTTTACTCCTGCGCATACGTTGCAACAGAGTGGCCAAGCAAGACTGAAAAACGCAAACTCTTCGGAAGTCCGGTGAACAACATTTCAGTTCGAGTCTCACTATCAGCTTCCCACCCGGCCAGGTGGATGACCAAACATGAGCCTGCAGCAGCTGGAACCTGTGTGGCCACTCACCACTGTTGACAGGCTCTCCGACCAGGACGAACCGCTGCAGACACTCTGTCATGATATGGACCTTGTTCTGGTCCATCTGCGTGTACACCGGAGTGTTGATGGTCTCCTCACCGAGCACCACCACGCTCTGTTGAGCCAGAGGACACCGTCACAGCACTCCCACGCAACGGGCCAGAATCACGTGACGAGACAACCTCAGAGTATGGATTGGATGTATTTACTACCCCGGTGTTATTCACAGATCACATACAAGAGCTAAGCGACACTTAATCCTGAGGTGATAAGCTGACCTTACGGTCACGCGTTGGCATTTTGAATGTGCATTGACTACAGTCACATTGGGTCAGTCAATGACCTGCAGCTAGGTATTCATCGTGTCACATACCGGCTTTTAACCACATTCTGGCACGAGTTCACTCAATGACCTCCGCTGACAGACCTCAGACCAAATCAATCAATCAGCTAACAGATGGTGACCACATGTGACCAAATGGTCGAGGTCACACAATGACCTTCGTCACGCCATCTTAGGTCACACGTTAATCTGAGGTCAAACATCAATCTACAGTAACACACTGACCCAGGTCTAAGTGACACTGGATCATACAGTGCCCTCAGGCTGCATACTAATCTTAGATCTGGCCACAGGCCAATCACTGACATGACCGTGCATTGACCTCAGGGCACATACTGACCTCATGTCCGGCCGAGGTCACATGTCGACGTCAGGCCATGCATGGACACCAGGTCACCCAGTAACTTCGGGTCACCAGCTGACATGAGGTCACATATTGACCCCAGGTCACCAACTGACCTCCCAGTGTGGCAGCTCATCTGGCTGACTCTCGGTGCCATACACAGACACATTCCAGGCCGTCTTGAGATTGGCGCAGTGGTGAAAACTGATGACGATCGGCTTGAGAAACTGAGTACCGGGTGGTCCCACGAGTACCACCGGAGACAGCAGCGTCTCGTGATCTGGCACAGGGGTCAGACCAGGTCAGGTCAGGTCGCTGAGAGCCACAAACACCACCAGGAGAGAATAGTCTCACGATCTGGCACAGGGGTCAGACCAGGTCAGGTCATGTCCCGGGCCCAACGAGTACCACCTGCGCCTCATGCTCTGGCACAAAAGTCAAATCAGATCAGGTGAGATCGCGGATGGCTCGCGAGCATCACTGGAGACAATATTGTTTGTTTATTTTGGTTTAGGGGCGCATCGACTGCAGTGGTCGTGGAGCGCCAATAACGTAGTTAGTCACACGGTACTGACTAAGCGAAGGCTAGTCGAGACAACTTCACACTGGAGACAATAGTGTCCCGCGACCTGGCACAGATGTCAGGTCGAGTCAGATCAGATCCCGGAGGGACCACGAGCACCACCGGATACAACGGCGTCTCGCGATCTGGCACATAGGTCAGGTCCCGGGGACCGCGAGCACCATCATAAACTGTGACGCTCACGGTCTGGCAGAGGTCAGACC
This sequence comes from Imbricaverruca yamaguchii, assembly GCA_034440575.1. Classification (NCBI taxonomy): domain Eukaryota; kingdom Metazoa; phylum Arthropoda; class Thecostraca; family Neoverrucidae; genus Imbricaverruca; species Imbricaverruca yamaguchii. The sequence goes on along the minus strand of JAOTOL010000856.1, from coordinate 6,791 downwards.
AGACCCAGGGGGCCATGACCACTACCAAAGAACGGTAGTCTCACGATCTGATGTAGAGGTCAGGTCAGGTCAGGTCAGGTCAGGTAAAATCTCAAACGTTCGACGAACACTACTGTGGATAGCAGCATGAGTCTGATGGAAGTCACGCCAGGCCAGACCCAGTACAGATCCAGAAGAGCGAAGGGGGGGGGGCGACCGTTCCCTTCCCTTTGGACCTAAAACCCACCCCGCCCTCGTGAAGATTCGACTCCCATCCAAGACATTCAAGCACATCCCCTTTAATTTTAGCACAAGATGTCCATCCAGGTAGAAAAGGTGCCCCTTCAGAGACACTCGAGTGCACTTGCACTCCTATATACACCCTAAACGAAATAATAAATCAGTCGGTGGGCACATCCAGCAGGAATAGAATCATTTTGAAAGTTTGGGTCAGTAAGCGCACTATAGCCATCCACCAAATGACTGCCAGCCGGTAGCTCGTCCCCGGCCTTATCGGGCCAGCTGCCAACTGACACTCCCGGCCGGGGGCTAAATGCGAGCGCGCGAAGCGACTCGAACCCTGTGTTGCCAATACAGGGGAGACCGGTGCAGGCCAGCGCTCTAACCAACTGAGCTACCAGGGCGGCAAGCTTGATGTGCTTCCTCGAATTATCTGTATCTATGCCTCCTACACCCTGATGTAGATATTCGATATATCGCAAACTGCTGGCTGTCAAATTTAGAATATATGGCACCTTGTCTACTTTTCCACACGTCCTTGAACGTCGCATGATTGAATGCAGCCACCATCGTTTCAAAACCGATCTACATCAGCATGATGCACTGGGAACCAGTTTGTGATGTGACTTATCTGATAGCTGGGACATGTCTGTGATGTGGCTCACCTGATAGTTGGTTAGCTATTTGGGCTTTAGGGCGCTTCGACTGCTGTAGTCATATTTTGCCCATGGCTTACATGACAGGACCTGCCTGTGACGTGATTGACCTGACAGTTGGGGCCTGTCGTGTGATATGGCTATATGGTGACTGTCCGTGATGTGACTCACCTGATAGTTAGGGTTTTCAGTGATGTGACTCACCTGACGACCCGTCTGTGAGATGTGACTCACCTGACATTTGCGACCTGTCTGTGAGATGTGACTCACCTGACAATTGGGGTCTGTCTGTGAGATGTGACTCACCTGACAGTTGGGGTCTGTCTGTGAGATGTGACTCACCTGACAGTTGGGGTGCGCCTGTGATGTGACTCACTTGACAGTTTGGACCTGTCTGTGAGATGTGACTCACCTGACAGGTGGGGCCTGTCTGTGATATGGCTCACATGACATTTGCGACCTGTCTGTGAGATGTGACTCACCTGACAGTTGGGGTCTGTCTTTTGCGTCAGTCATGACTGCTAAATAGACCTCCTCCGTTTGTCCCGCGGCCACAGCGCCCTCGGGCACCATCAGGGTCACGCCGGCATCGACCAGGCTCAGAACGGCGCCGGCCGAGGTCACTGGGAGCGGACGGGGACCGTCGTGAGGTCAGGCTAGCATAATGGTGTCAATATTGACACAGGTGACAGGTGTGAGGGCAGGCTGTCGCAACAGTGTCAATAATGACATAGGTGATGTGTGAGGTCAGGTTAGCATAATGGTGTCAATATTGACACAGGTGACAGGTGTGAGGTCAGGCTAGCATAATGGTGTCAATAATGACACAGGTGACAGGTGTGAGGGCAGGCTGTCGCAACAGTGTCAATAATGACACAGGTGACAGGTGTGATGTCAGGCTGTCGCAACAGTGTCAATAATAACACAGGTGTGAGGTCAGGCTAGCATAATGTGTCAATAATGACACAGGTAACATGTGTGAGGTCAGGCTAGCATAATGGTGTCAATATTGACACAGGTGACAGGTGTGAGGGCAGGCTGTCGCAATAGTGTCAATAATGACACAGGTGACAGGTGTGAGGTCAGGCTAGCATAATGGTGTCAATATTGACACAGGTGACAGGTGTGAGGGCAGGCTGTCGCAATAGTGTCAATAATGACACAGGTGACAGGTGTGAGGTCAGGCTAGCATAATGGTGTCAATATTGACACAGGTGACAGGTGTGAGGGCAGGCTGTCGCAACAGTGTCAATAATAACACAGGTGACAGGTGTGAAGTCAGGCTAGCATAACGTGTCAATATTGACACAGGTGACAGGTGTGAGGGCAGGCTAGCATAACGTGTCAATATTGACACAGGTGACAGGTGTGAGGTCAGGCTGTCGCAACAGTGTCAATAATGACACAGGTGACAGGTGTGAGGTCAGGCTAGCATAATGGTGTCAATATTGACACAGGTGACAGGTGTGAGGGCAGGCTGTCGCAATAGTGTCAATAATGACACAGGTGACAGGTGTGAGGTCAGGCTAGCATAATGGTGTCAATATTGACACAGGTGACAGGTGTGAGGGCAGGCTGTCGCAACAGTGTCAATAATAACACAGGGACAGGTGTGAAGCCAGGCACATAAGTGTAAATATTGACACAGGTGACAGGTGTAGGCAGGCTAGCATAATGGTGTCAATATTGACACAGGCGACAGGTGTGAGGTCAGGCTGTCGCAACAGTGTCAATAATAACACAGGTGACAGGTGTGAAGTCAGGCTATAAGGTCAATATTGACACAGTGACAGGTGTGAGGCAGGCTAGCATAACGTTCAATAATACACAGGTGGCAGGTGAGGGCAGGAAATTGGTGTCAATAAACATGACAAGGTTGAGGCAGCTGTCGCAATAGTGTCAATAATGACACAGGCGACAGGTGTGAGGTCAGGCTAGCATAACGGTGTCAATATTGACACAGGTGACAGGTGTGAGGTCAGGCTGTCGCAACAGTGTCAATAATGACACATGTGACAGGTGTGAGGGCAGGCTAGCATAACGGTGTCAATATTGACACAGGTGACAGGTGTGAGGTCAGGCTGTCGCAACAGTGTCAATAATAACACAGGTGACAGGTGTGATGTCAGGCTAGCATAACGGTGTCAATAATGACACAGGTGACAGGTGTGAGGTCAGGCTAGCATAACGGTGTCAATAATGACACAGGTGACAGGTGTGAGGGCAGGCTAGCATAACGGTGTCAATATTGACACAGGCGACAGGTGTGAGGTCAGGCTGTCGCAACAGTGTCAATAATGACATAGGTGATAGTGTGAGGTCAGGCTAGCATAATGGTGTCAATAATGACACAGGTAACATGTGTGAGGTCAGGCTGTCGCAACAGTGCTAATAATCACGCAGGTGACCGGTGTGAGTTCAGGCTGCTATCATAACGATGATATCAGTGGCGGTAGCACACTCGCCAATGTCGCCATGCCGAATCTCTGAGAAGTCAGCGATTGCGATCAGTGGCGAATACGTCAGTTAATTAGAACCCTTCCGACAATATAACGACAATTCATCATGTCATATTCACAAAAATAGAGCACTGAAAATACGAGCCTCGACAACCGGTGGTCGTCACAACTTTCACAACACATTTAGCCAACGGAGCTGACAGTTGAGCGAGTGCACCACAGATGTCGCGCTTACCTGTGCCGAACTCGAGGTTGTCCGGGTTGACACCAGATGGCAGTGTGTTGGAGAGCAGTGACTGTCGGCACGAGGCTGGCTCGGCGTCGTACAGAGAGGTGGGACGGGACGTTGCTGCAAAGCGCACACAGCCATGTTTATCGGGTTTTCGTTGGTTGGTTATTTGTTTTTACGACACATCGACCGCTGAGTCTTGTAGCGTCGCCAATCTCTCACGCCGATTGATCACGGGCGAAGAGTAGCGACAGGTGAGACTCGAAGCCACAACCTTTCGATTGTGAGACGAGCAACTTACCGCTAGACCACTCGCCCCCTAAGGATGGATAGAGCCCGTCAATATGCCGCTAAGTCACGTATGTTTGTGATCGTAAACCGGCCCTAATCCATTTATCGGGTTTTCAACGCCATTCGCACTTTGCGGAAGGCGCAACTACGGCACTTCAGCTACAGTTCGAAAGCAAAACCTTCGTATATTTCGGCTGCATTATGTCGCATTCGTTGGAACACTACACTAACGAAGGCACCACAGTGTAACCCTAGTTGCTTGAGTTTGATATCGAAATATATATCAAAGTACGTCATTACATCAACGTGACGCGCAATATTGAATACATTCGTGTACAAATCCAGAACGCTGCAAGATACCGTCCGTATCCACGTTACCGTGGTGCTCTGATCTTCTGGATGGTGCCTGCTCGTCACCATCCATCACCCCAGAGCAGCTGGAACAGCCCGCTGTCGGTAGCAACAGATTTGCGCCCGACGTGGCGTTGATTCAGTTACTCGGTTTACCCAGTTAGCGGTAATCCGACTTTGCTTCCTAAGTGGTGTCTAGTCGAATTACCGTAACCAAGTAAACACCTCGCACGAGCCCGGCGAAGCCGAATTCGCCAGCGGGCTAAATCATTTCCCCGGGGATTGGCGTGATGGAAACGAATTTCGTTTGGATTTCTGTTGAGGAACAAGGATGCTGAATTCAAGAGCATTTAATTCATATAATTTGGTTGGTTGATTGGTTATTTGAGTTTTAGGGCGCATCGACCAGGTTTGGTCATTTAGCGCCTATGTTTAATTTGGTGTCAAATATTGAAAACTGAGTGATACAAAACAGGGTGTATGATATTTAATAATATTGTTGCATTATATAACTTCGAAATTCCCGTAATTCTTCCAGCTTAGAGAAAATACATTTCCTTTGTGGTCTTGTCTATGCCATCATTTATATTGAAGCGAGGTTGTATTGAGGGAGCAGGCTGATTGTGGATCATATTTTCATTTTGTTACACTGATCCATTTAATATTAAATCACTATTGCTACGGAGACTAAGACATGGCCATCATCTTAACACGCGCCCTAGAGGGGGGGTTGGTGGCGAAATCCGCCCCTCCGATTTTTCGTAGATAACTCAAGATTTTGCCGGCCGATATACGCCATTGTTTGTGTACCTGCCAATAAATAATCGGCGCGTTGTCTGAAGTAAGAAAAATGAGAATCAATCCACGATTTTTCAAGTTAGGGGTCGCAAAACTCCAAAACTTTTCTCTGCGCCAGACCACAAATATCGGCGCTGATACGCTTCCTGTATATTACCAAAAAGGAAGTGTTCTTGGCCAAACTAGCGACTTGTTTGATGTGCATTGTCATGCTACATTGTTTCAAAGTCATGTCAAGTCACTGAGGTCAAATCATTGTCAGTTCATGACAGGTTAACACACGCCCTGGAGGGGATGGCAAAATTCGCCAACCCTTCCGATTTTTCGTACATAACTCTATATTGTACCGGCCGGTATACGCCACATTTTTGCGTACCTGCTTAGAAATGGCAGGCGCATTGTTTAAAGCAAGAAAAATGAAAATCTGCCGAAATGTTTTAAAGTTAAGGGCCGTTAAAGTAAAAACAATTCGCAGCGCCAGACCAAAAAATCGGCGCTGATGCGCTTCCCGCCTATTGCCAAAATGGAAGTGTTCGTGACAACACTAGAGACTTGTTTCATGCATATTGTTATGCCATATAATTTAAACGTCGTGTTAGGTCGCCGAGGTCAAGTCAGGTCAAGTTCATGACAGGCTAATGGAATCAAACTTGGTGAACTGGAATGTGTTATAAATGCAAATGACTGTCATGCGATTGATGTCACTTTACATGTTACTCCCTACACCTCCCGAAATCTACTGTTTGTCATTGTGTGCCTATGCGTTTCCAACTTTATTCATGTATTTCACTCCTTTCTTTGCGAAGTCGATTGTGCCGAGCCGCCCAACGGAGCAGTCGGGTTGGGAGCCCGGTTCCGGTAACTTGAGCAGGTAATGACCTAATAAAGTGCTCCTGTATAAGTGACCTGAGGTCAAATGCGGATCGGACATCTGTACAGAATCATTAGCAATGTCCAAAACATCATTAATGCCAATTTTGGATCATTTAAACACAATCACAGCGACCCATAACAATGAGACACCTACAAATTTCGTTAACCTAGCCTTCATAGTAGCTGAGATCTTAGGGGAGGGCGGAATCCGCCCCTTCAGTGCCTTATTATAATCCGCCCCCTCCAGTGCGCCTTATTATAATCCGCCCCCTTCAGTGCGCCTATTTTCAGAAGCCCTCCAGAGCACGTATTAAAGGTCATACGAGACCTTAACATATTCCGATTACAATGAAAAAGTTACAAAGCTTTCAATAAGCATTCATGAATACGTTAATTTATGTAGCGCTCCCAAAGGTCCCTATCCTATCTGCTCAAAACATGTAACGTTTGCACCTTTTAAAAATCCAAACATTCCACCATTCACACAAATAATAGCAAATACTCGCACATGCTAAACATGTACCTGAATCCATTCCCCAATTTAATTGCATTACCATTTACCTGAACAGCTGATCAGACTGAATCCCTTTGTATACGTCCTGAACTAGCATTAAACTGCTGAATTTCGATCCGATCCTACCTCAAATGTACGTAGTGGTCTGTCCATGTAAACCGAGTAAGTGTCGGGTGTGTGGGTATCCGATCTTCTGTGATCTGTGTGTGGGTACCCTCGCCTTGGATCAGTGGCGAGCAGCTCTATACAGCTAGCATCGAATGGTCGTAGGCTACTGGAAGAAAATATCCACTACGGCACGCCCGACGCCCTTGGATCTGGTCGGGTCCGGAGGAAAAGGGCTTTAGTACCAAAGGGGTTAATGCATCACTACGTGGACGACGCTCAGTCTACAGGTCTGA